>PVIW01000185.1:609806-703728 GCA_004026585.1 Noctilio leporinus | reverse complement strand
CTCCCCTCTTTCCTTTTCATCCTTTCTTTCATTTACATTGGTACAGTCTCACCCTCAGTTAGATACATATATTGGAACTAGGAAACCTACATTGAGATTTCTGTGTGAAGTTTTATCATTTGATAATTGTGTCTTACATTTAGATGATCTTTATTTCAGTTTTAACAATAGTGACACAGTCTAAACTTTTTCTTACGGATCATTTAAGCCTTGAATAACCAGTGACAGGTGGCAAGATCACACACCTGTAAAGGTATCTGCTTCTCACCTTTCCTATCCTATTGTACCCTGTAAACTTTCCACTCTACAGATTTGTTAGTCACCTTTTTTTGTAATCTGTTTATCAATCTCTCTTATTTATCTACTAAATTCTCCAGCCAAAACACAAAGGAAGACATATAGATAGGCCCAACCTCTTTACTACAAAATAGTGCAGGAGTCATCGCCTACTTAATTAGGATGGGCTCCCTATTGACTCCTTAACTTCTTGTTGCTTGCTAAAAGTATAACAAATGATTAGAAGTATAATCACTTTTTTTTTAATCACTTTCTTTTAAAAGTATAATCATCTCTATAGAGGCTTACATGTTTATTTGAAAGACATGGCAAAGAATCTTTTACTTTCCAGATGATGCTATGTTAAACAAAATGTTTGACTTGTAGATCAAATTGCACATTGCTAAGAAATGAAAATTGTTACGAAACTTATTGAAAGTGACAAAGTTCAGCAAGAGTTATTACCGATTGACAAATTGTCAACCTCTTTTCCCCCCACCCCCACTATTTTGTTCTAGACACTAGAAAGCTTTTTAAAACGATGTTAGTTTTAGATGAAAATATTACTAGGTAATGGAAGTATATTACTAACACCTTATAAAAATACTTCATTTGCTAGCATAAATATTAGAATACAAAGCATTTGGACTCTTAGAGCTGAGAAGTTGTAATTATGTTTTTGGATTCCCTTTTGTATGAACCTTTCATGTGAGGCTTTAGGCTTTTAATTATGCCACTTGCAGAGATGATTATAAAACTACAGTTTAAGGTTGGTGTGGTCATTAAGTATTATCTATGCCCGTGAGTCATAAAAATAATCTTCAAAAACAGTAACCTGATAAGATGTAAAGTGTTTCAGAATACTTAACTAATTGTGTAGTTTACTGAAATAAAATTATCCATGCTAGTTAATAAAACAGATTTCTCTTATTATATATTAGAATTATTTCAGGTCAACATGACAGTGCTTCATTTTCCTTTAATCAGAAGTTCTGAATGAAAGTGACATGGCCCTGTCTGTGTGTGTGTATGTGAGTGTGTGTAAACCAGGGGAAAAATCATAATTCGATAAAAACAAGTTTGGGAGGCCGAAATATCAAAATAATAATTCAGTGGGGTGGAATAGGTCATAAAAGGCTTAATTGGTGGTGAAATGGTTAGGAAATCTTTGGCCTAGTGTAATGCCACATTTTGCAGAAATGGAAATTTAGACTCAGGGAAATCCAAGACCCAGTCTAACCTCTCACACCTCCCAAGAGGTGCAGCTAGAACCTGGATTCCTATCTCCTGACTCCAAGCCCAGTGCTCTTTTTCATCATGAAGTATGCTATCACAATGTCTGGAACCTGGTCAGCCCATCTTGCAATACAGAGTACTAATGAGTGGCATAAAGAATACTTCTGCCCTGGCTGGTAGCACAATGGGTAAGGCGCCGGCCTGCGAACCCAAAGGTCGCAGATTCGATTCCCCAGCCAGGGCACATAACCAGGTTGCAAACCAGGTCTTCAGTCAGGTCTGTGGCTGGAGGCAGGTGAAACATAACCATACATTGATGTCTCTCTGCCTCTCTCCCTTTCCCTCTTTCTAAAAATAATGAAATAAAACCTTTAAAAAAAAAAAAAAAAAGAATACTTCTGCCCTACTGTGTGTAAACGTGGTATGTATTCTACGTGGAACAAGTAGATTGTTTTCTCAGAGATTCGTGCCTGTTTCCCAAGCTGTCTGGTAAGGATCACTTACTGTTGGGGTGGTATAGGGAAGCATATCAAACAGTCAAACATCATTTTTGTTTTGCCATGTTCTATATTGAACTGCCACCATCTCCCATCTCCTCCCTGCTTATTACACCCTCCTTTATATGTGTCTTCACAATGAAATATTATTTGGCTTTTATTGAAAGTGGTCACCAGAATTATTAGTAAAAAACCATACTTTTTAAGATACTGTAGTTCTCATAAATTCAGGATCTGCATGATTGATTTCTTACAATGAGTATAGCTTAAGTTTAACTGTGCTTTGTTACTTGATTGTTACCAATAATGAGGATGATTCAATAGATTCTCATTACTTAATTAATGGGAGATATGACATTTTAAAAAATTATTGCCACCAATGAGAATTTTTACTGAAACAAAACAGACTGAGGGCCAGAAAAAAATGGTTTTTAGCTCTTTGGATTACAGATTCTTGAAATAGCTCTGGGCTAAGATGCAGATGTTACTTCTGGTTTTTTAAAAATAATTTTGAACTAGAATAGAATACCTCAGTGCTGGTTTATTTCTCATAAATTGAAAAGTACTGGCTCTTTCTAGCTCAGAGGGGAAAATAAATGTACAGGTCAGAAAAAGAAACAAAAGATGTGTGGCATTTTCCTTAAGGGGGAGCTAACTCAACCCAAGGCCAAATTGTCTACCTCTGCAGATAATTTTTTATAATAGATTGGTTTGCTTACAGTTTTCTTTTGTTGTTAGGTTGCCTAATAAACCAGGAGTGCAAAGCTTTGTCCAGTCTTGGAAGTTCTCTTACTGAAGGATTTTAAAACCTGGACATCCTGGATGTTGTTGTTGTTGTTGTTGTTGTTTTACTTACATATACAACATGAGGACACCATTAGGCAGTCCTGTGATTATAGAGCCATCTGCAGGAAAATTATCACGTTGCAACATAATGTTTCTCTTACTGTGTTATTTCAAATGGTAAATGAGAAGTGGCAAACCGTAATTCATGTGGGAAATAAAAAGAACAGCCAAGAGATGCAGGAATTAATAGGAAGGGGGACCCCCTCCCACGTTAATATTTTAAAGAAACCTGCAGTTTGCTTCAGGTTTTACATATTCTCAGGAATTATAGTTCTCTCTTATTGGAAGAGTTGTCTAATAGTTGCCTTTTAGAAGTTTTGTATGATCTCTCAATTTCTTTAGAGTTGTTGCCAGAGGATGCTTTTTATTTACCCCAGAAAGAGATTTGCTTTCTCTTCTAGATGTCAGGACTGTTTTATACATCCTCATTACAGACATGGTTGTCAAAAGGAAGTTAAACAAGTATTTGTTTGCCCTATAAATGCAATTTATATAGATGATTGTTTCCATTGGTTATACAGATAAATGTTTTCTAACTTGTTAATCGTCAAGCATTTCTAAAACTCAAGTTAGATTTTTGTAAACATAATAAAAAAATCTCATGTTTTATGTTTGAAACAAGTGATGTGATTTGTGAACTTTAACACGTGTTTTTATTCTGCTCTGAGAAGTATATGTTACATATGAGTTGATGCCTCTCATTTCCTTCCAACCAATATCAAAATAAGTTGCGTGCCAGTTCTCAGACCAATCTATAATATTCAATATAATTCTGATGATTGGTTTGGCTAAGATTTAGGTATTCACAAAGAAGGCATAATTGAAACTTTTTTCTTTTTTTATTTTTAAGATTTGTATTTATTTATTTTTAGAGAGAGAGGGAGAGAAACCACATTAATATGTGATTGCCTCTTGCATGCTCCTCAACTGGGGACATGGCCTGTGACTCAGGCATGCTCCCTGACTGGGAATCGAACCAGCAACCCTTTGGTTCCCAGGTCAGCACTCAGTCATCACTGAGACACACTAGCCAGGCCTGGAACTATTTTTTCAGACTATTGCCAGAATAAAGATCACGAAGACAGGTCTTTGATTTTCAGTATTTTCATGCAATGGAAAAACAGTATTTGGAAGCCTTTTTACTGATTGATTGGTACCCAGAGGATGAGTGATATTGTTGAATTAAAAGGTGTAATATATAATTTCAGGTCAATAATATTATCTTTAATTAATATGCATTGAATGTTACTGGATTGGTGTAAGAGAGATGCATTATTTCACTAGAATTTTATATTCTTATTTTCTTTTTTTTTCTTGAAAGTAAATTTTCTAAATTGTGAGAAACGAAAAAAGGCCAGAAGACCAACTTTATGAACACTTAGGAATGACATCTTTTTTTCTTTCTTTTTTTTACAAAGCAGCATATACTAGAAAAATCTGCAATTTTGTTTAGATATAAAAGCTGGGTTTTGATGTCTGATTTAGTTAGCCAGGCCAAAAGACCACCGCACATTTAGGAGACAGCAGGCGCTCCAAGTAGTCTGATACAAGCTAAGGAAGAGCTTTGGGAATGCTCTATTGCTTTGAATCTGCCCACTGTTCTTTTGCTTGTTATATCCTCCTAAACCTATCCTCACCCCCACCTCTTTTGTAACCAACCATTTATTATTTAGTGAATTTCACACTTCAGGAAAATACAGAGTTCCTTCGTGGAATTGTTCATATGTGAACTTTGTTTGGCTTCCTTTATCACACTTCAAGTCTTGTTTTCTTTCCATGAATTGATTCACTTAGAATTAATGTTGACACCTTTTCATGAGGACTCCTGTGTGAGCAAGGCATAGATTTTTTTTTTCCAGCCAGACCCTCAGTCCTTTTGGGATACTATGATGCTGTCTGCTTGTTTTAGAAAAAAATGTACAGTAAGATTAACCACTGACTGGCCTAATTAATTAATTAATTAAAGGAATTAACTAATTAAAGGTATGTAATTTGGTTAAATTAAAAAGTTTTTGAAAACTAAAAATTTTAGATCACTCTTGAAACATTCTTGCATCAAGGACAGTTTTGTTTTTGTTTTTGTTTTGTTTTTTAAGATTTTATTTCATTATTTTTAGAAAGCGGGGAAGGGAGAGAGGCAGAGAGGGAGAGAGACATCAATGTATGGTTGCCTTTCACCTGCCTCCAGCCACAGACCTGACTGGAGACCTGGTTTGCAACCTGGTTATGTGCCCTGGCTGGGGAATTGAACCTGAGACCTTTGGGTTCTAAGGCTGGCGACTTATCCACTGTGCTATCAAGGACAGTTTTTAAAAGCAGGTATGAGAGTTCCAGTGATCCAAATAAAGAAGAGCTACTAAATAGATTTAAATGCTGCATGGTTAATCCAAAGAAATCGTGCATAGCTCTGCAAGGAAGATATGCCAACTTCTGAATCAACAGAAAACTAAGGAAAAAAGAAATTTTTGAATGGGGACCTAGAATGTAAACTGAAGTAACCAGAAAGTCCCCACCTAGTAGACTTTTTGAAAAGATCTTTTCTTCAATCTCCAGTGAAGGGGTGAGTTGCTTAGGCAGAGCACTTCACAGCTTTTTCTTATCTAGTTTAGGTCTGCTCTTGGGGACTATTGGAATGGTGGTAAACATCACATCCTGCACTATTAAAAGCGTATTTGAAAATTGGTATAATGTAATAACCCTCGAACCAAGAGTCATCATTTTCCCAGTAAAATATGTGTGGCTCCAAGTCATATTTTCTTTTCAAGGTTCTTCTACATTTTCATTAATCATGTTGCCCATGTTTACAGTATGTCCCATTTGGCTATGAAACTTGATGATTTTTTTCTTTTTTTTTTTTAGATTTTGGACTAGGTAACATGACTATTAAGTCAGATCATATAATTTTAGAATAACACAAATGATTGTGTAGAATTGTGCGGGGAAACAATTCAGGATGGAAAATGCAAGACAGTTCAGAGCTCCTGTGCAGACTATGTCTGTCTGAAATCAGGTTTAAAAAGTGGCTCTGTCTCCAGCTGACTCATTTTGTCAGATGGAGTCACAGGATTAACCCTTGACATGTTCCTTTAAAAAAAAAAAAAAAGGCAAAGATTAAACAACTGCATTGACTAGAGCAACATTTGATCCGTCTGTGTGCATTTTTTTCCTGTAATATGATTCTCCTTAAGAAAAAAATTGTCCTGCAGCTGTTACATAGATTAAATTAAATTTTTTCAAAAATATTTTTGAGGAAGAGGAAAAAAAGTCTATCATAGAAGGTAATTTGTAATTGTGATAAAGTAAATGACTGTCTACACCAACCATTTTTAGTTTCCTTTGGGTAAGGCAACTTCAAAAAGATGATATTTTGAAGCAGTAAACTTAAAAGGCCTTATCATAGCGTACAAATAGAATATGGAAGCATTTTATTTCAATTACCAGTAATTGTTTTGGTGATCACTGTTCTGTTTTTGAGTAATGTGTTTAATATCATATATACATACATATACATATATATATGTATATATGTAGATTAGCTCAACACCACCATGACCCCCATTTCTAGATACACTCTTAGTATGTTATATATACCTAGTGAATATATTATGTCCTGGGGGAGAGGGGTCTTAAATACACATGTATAGATTTTGTGTCTGTGTTTTTGAGAGGAGGAACGAAGAGTAGAAGAAAGCTTTTAATTACTTAAACTCTGTTTAGAAACTATTTCACATTCACATTTCAGATTTAACAGCAAACCTTACCTAGTTGCTTTAGACCAATAAAAGATTATGCTGTCTAACTTTACTTTGAATTTCTTTTTTACTTGAATATTTGGTTATTCTTTTCAGAATATCATATAGTTGCCTCTACGATAAAGAAGTAAAGATGAAATACTAAAAAAATTGTTATTCTTTTAATAACCAAGGTTGCATAGTTAGAGTTTAATTATGCTTTTGTTTCATCAGACAACATAGTATACTGTCTTTTCTGGCAAGCCCCAGAAAAATGAGCCTAACTATTGTAGGTAGATTATTTTTTTTAAGCCAGTATATAAAAGTTTTCTCAGGTTGAAATAATGATTGTAGAAAGAAAATGTTAAAGTATTGTCAGTGCTTTGTGGATTCCCCTCCTGCATCCTGACTCAATTTCTATTCAGAAGTAAGGTTTTTAAATTTTTTTAGTTATTGAGAGAAAAAGGAAATGTCATTTTAGATGGTTGATTTTCCTCTTTTTTTTTTTTTTTTAAGAGTAGATATTCTGTTAGAGAAAGACTATGAAAGACTAAAATTTATTTGAATGGTTTTAAGGCATGGCATTGTTAATTGTAAATCAAAGCTTTTTACGTAGTTCTCTAAGGATTGAAATGGGTCTTTGTGGTCTCTCAGGGGGGAGGAAGTTACAAACCACTTTGCAGACTGGCATTTTAATAGTCTGCTGTACAGTGATGTTCTTTTGCAGCTGCTGCTTAGCCTTTTCTATATCTGGAGAGTGTGGGGAGGTTTTATTGTTATTCTGATACCATCAGCTTTTAAAACATTGTGAAGTTAGCTGGTCTTATTGTCTGATTTAGTTTTAGTACTATAATTTGGTCAATATGCTTCATAAGAATGAGAGGGTGGTCCCTTAACAGTATATTTCTAAGAGGAGTTCTGTTTCATCAAAGGTATCTTTTAAAAAAAAATAATGTGCCCCTTTTTGCAGCCTGTGAGCTCTCTTCTGATTAACACAGTTCTCTTAGAACCTAATAAGGCACGGGGAGAAGAGATAGTACAGAGAGATTTTGGTCAGGGCATATCAGAGGAAAGTTGCTATTCTATTCTTTTGTCCAGAACAAAAAATAAATTTAAGTGTTTTGTTTTGTTTTTTATAACAAAATGTGTTTGTGTGTGAGAAATACATATTTGCAGACAATGTTTAAAACCTTTTGACATCTAAACGTAATTAATTTCAGAAACCTGACCTGATTTTACACACTGATTATTTCTCCTTTTTTGAGAAATCATGACTATATAAAATATTTTTTACAAACAACAATGAATTGAGAGAGGGAAACCTTTTTTAGGTTATCAGCTAGAGTGTACATTTTGTCTGTTATACACACTGGCTTTTCATACTTTTTATAAGAGAATGCAAAACCAAATTTAAGGAGGTTTATCACTGAAAATCTAGTTTTTGGACTGGACATTTTATTGAATTGTGTTCCTTTCCTTTTTAATATAATTTTTATAATTAAAAAAAAAATCCTTGTTCTAGTTAGTTAAGAGGTGCTTATATGACAGGCCCACTTTCTCCAGCAAGTGATTTTGTACAAGGCTTAACTGCCCAGATTCTTCAGTGTTTCCAATTCCTGATTGCTTGATCTTGTGTTTATCAAAGTTGGAAGCAACTTTAGACCATGCCAGCCAGATGGTAATGTTGCTAATGTTGGGAGAGGTGTGTTGCCTTTCCACAAGTACTCTTAATTTAATTAAAACTAAAAACAGATGAACAGATCTCTCAGTTTGCCTTTCTTTGAAATAGATAATCTCACATATATGACAAAACTAGTAATTCCTTGGGATATTTATTTTTATTATTTAGCATTTGAAGTGACTTGTATTTTATTTATACCTTGAAGTTTGTCTTATTCACATTCTTCACAATGCAAGGACTTAATAGAAATTGAAAGAGGTTACTTACAGCATAAACCCTCCCTCTCTGCTCTGTGAGTTGGTTCAGTCCTGTTTTGCATAAGTTCCTTCTGAGTAGATCCATGTGTGGATGCATAGTGCTGAAGACTTATCTCTGGCTGTGTGGATGTCTGTCTTGGAGAGAAGCTGTGTGCATTAGCTGCAAACAGTAACATTTTCAAAATCAACATGTATTGTGCTTATCCTGTTCCTGGAATGGGCAGCAATTCTTTGATGTATTACTACAATGGAAAAACGGTAAGTCTTTTTTCTTTGTTCATATAGCTTCTGACTGGTTTGTTTAATGAAAAGCAGTGTAGATTAAATTGCTTTTTACTAAAACTTGTGAGGTTTTGTTTGATCATTTTTCACACACTAGATTGCGTATTTCTTTGTAAGTGGTGTCGGTAAAGTTGTGTCTTGGATACAGTTTCTCAGTAGTTGGTGGCTTTTATTTCAAATAGTATAGAAAATAAACTTGGATTTGTGAGTTATTTTTTTTTAATGCCTAATTTCTTCATTTGTGATGAGCTTGAAAGTGCCTGCGTTTTAATGTTGTGAATTTATAATCTATATATAAAGTACATACACAAATAAAGACAGAGAGGATTATTTAATGTTTTCTAGATGAAGGCAGAGATGAAAGTCATATTGGATATTCATAAAAATAACAAGTATGAAGCTCTGGGAATGATTAGGGAAGCAGTCAGCTAGTGAGGGCCGTATTTCCTGTTTGGAGTTTCAGGTCCAGAGCCTGATTTTACTGTGATACCATCTGTTTCCAATCAAACTAGAATTTTGACCCTGTACAGATTAATAAAATAAATCACTATTTTTCAAAGAATGCATTTATACATTTCCTAAAGAATGTATTTCTGTTCGATTTACAGCACATGATTAGATGTTTTAAAATAATACCTTTCTGTGTGCTAAGTAAGACTTTCCTATTCTTTCATTACTTAGTATTAATTATTTAGTGTTTCTGCAAAAATACTAGTGAAAGGCTTTTGTATATTCTAAAAGGAAAGTGAACTTACCTGGAAAGGACGATTGGAGAGATTTATCTTTGTAAGATACTTGTTAAACAGTATAAAAATGTTATACTAGAAACAATCTTAGGTTTATGTCAAAAATTCATTATTTTTCTCTTCGATCATTTCCCAATAAAGTTTTCCTCAAGTATCTTATTATTTACTTAGTGATTTTTCCTGTATTTATTTACTTGTTTTTGGTAAGGAGTGAAAGCATTTTTAATATTAATGTTTGAAGTTATAAAGAAAATATAATCACATTTTCTAAAATAGGTATAAAATCCACCTACATTTGTCCCCCATAGCCTTCTTACCACTTGAATGTTTTAAAGTAGCATTCATGGTGGGACATAAGTAGATTAATACAATAATTAAGAAATCATAATGCAGTAATAAACTTTTACGTACTCACAACTTTAAATCTGCTCTTTGCCCCACCCTGGATGTTTCTAACGAGGGTACAGGAAGACTAATAAAAACACTTCTTCCTTCTCTGATTGTTTTGGTAAGGCCTCTTTGGACTCTGGTTGTTAACTTTTGGTTAATATTTCTTAATAGATGACAATCAAGCCAAACTATTCTTAAACTTATTAAAAAGTATGTGTTCCCACTGCCCATATAAGTAGAGCTTTATAGAATGTGAGAGGGAGATTTAGATGGGCTAATATAAGTGAAGTTACTTGATCTGTATACAGTTTTCTCTTTTAAATGTGAAAATATTTTTATGTCCAATTTTAAGTAAAATCACCTATTTGAAGGTGGTGTGTGTGTTCAGTAAAATTAATTATGCAGGACCGCTGTATAAGGAGCAAAGAGACTATAACTCAAATTAAATTTAGATTTTATTCTTTCAAGAGCACAGATCATTCTATTACAATATTTCTCTTTGTTCTACATTGCGGGGGAGGGGGCAACAGCTTTGATCGTATTAAGTATTTCCAGGCTTAGTGTAGATGTCAGACTGGTATGGTAGAGAAGTGTAGCCTGAAAATTGATAGCCTGTGCCTGATACAGGTCAGAGGTGAATTTTATGTTCCTGAAAAATGCATAAAGAGATGATATATTTATTGTCTTCGTCTTCTATAGCATAAGACCTGGTCTTAGATGTATTTTTCTTATGTACATTTTATTTTTACCACCTCTATCTAGATTTTTTTTATTATTCTCTTCTAACTCTTCAATAAGAAAATCATGTGGTATGTAATGACATTATCCAAAGACTATGTAAAAATACCTAATCTTAGAATATATATCTGTATACACACATATACATGAAGTGTATACTTAACAACTAGCACTTTAAATGAATACTTCTGGACTCTAAAAGTGAAGTATACTTCCTTCTTTGAGCTATTGAATTTTTATATAATTCTCATAGTGAACAGGTTAAATTTAAGCTCACTTTTTGATCCCATTTTATCAGTTTGGTTTAAGCTGATAGGGCAGATTAAAACTTTGAAATGCTAGTAAATTCCCATTGATTTTACTTTTTACAATCCCCTATGGGTATTATGAGAAAGCAGGAAATCCTGATTGGTACTAGTCTTAAACAAAATGCTCCTACCCCTTTTTGGTTTTTATTTTTAAATTTCCAAATTGATTTCCTATATTTTGACTGTGTTTTGGGTATTTTAATAAATGACAGACTATAGGAAAAACATTAAAGAAGAGCCTTTTCATATTTTATTATTTAAGATTTTGTGGCCGTGTTGTATTATTGGAATATAACTGGTTTGGATACCTATATGCAGAAGAGAAATGCCAAAAATGTTAACTCTGTTTTCCCACTATTTGAAAAGTGAAAGGGTTTAATAATGTCCTATGTCACACATAGCTTTAGTGTAGCTATATTCTATACCATACTATAAGATAGTAATATATGTTCATGATAGAGGACTTAAACCATTTGAATATTGTTGGGGTTTTTTGTTTGTTTGTTTGTTTTGAGATTTTAAAAATAGCATTAAAAATAGCAAGGAATAACAGAGTTCTGAAGTGCCTTATAAATAAATAATTTGGCCTGCATTCAGTGTTCTCAATGACATGACTAAATTGGGTCTCTTAAGCAAAAAGTTAGAAAGTCTTAGAGGTAAAGGAAGGAAAGTTTTGGCAGAAGAGGGCTCCTTCTGTTTTCTTCACCTCGAGGAGTGGAGTTTCGGCTTTCCTCTGATTTGATCAGCCTCCATTTTCTAGGCCTTGAACTGAAGATGCTACAAAGAATTCCAGGAATAAAAATTGCAGCAAGTACAGACATGATGTTCTTTTAATTGTATCAGGGGACAACACAGAAATCCAAGTTAAAACTCAAGCTTAGAAACACATTTTGAATATTGAGCTTCTTTGTATGGAATCTGGGAAAGAGAGAAGAACAAACATGGCTATAAGGGCTACTCTGTGTCAGGAAATACGGTGGGGACTTTTATGTTTACCTCATTTAATTCTTACATTCACTCTGTCATTTATCTGTTTCTAGTCTTTTATAATAAGGAAAATGAGGTTCAGGGAAGTTAAGAAACTTGTTCAAGCCCCACCCAGTTAGTCAGTGCTTAAGCCAGAATTGAACCCAGGTCCCTCTCCCAAGAGCAGTTTTCTCTTTTTGTCATCCAAGAGCAAGTAAACTAGTACCATAGCAAAGAGCCACACTTCACTTATCCTTACTATCATTTGTACCAAAACGTACTATAATGGAAAGAAAATGTAACTGAGAAAAACACTGGGCCATCCCTAAAACTAAATATATTTTGCATATGTGATCAAACAATTTCTGAATGCTAATTGATGTGGTCAGTTAGGGAAATTTTTATTTCTATTTAAGATGGAGAACTTAAGGCTATATCCTGAATATGTTTAAAACTCAGGAAATTAGACTAGCAGGTCTTCTCTTCTAATAGAACTCATAGTACTAGAAATTGGTTTAGCCATAGTTTTGGCACCTGCCTGCCCACATAATTTGTATTTTCATAAGAAGTAGGGTCTTGAGTAGCTAAAATTGCATTGTCAGTATTTCTAAGACTTATTTTTCAAATAAACATTTTCCATTAATAAAAGCACAGAAGCCCATGTGAGAGTGTATACAACTACATTTTTGTTTCATTGGGAATTTGTTGCTAATGAACATGAGAGAGGAAAGAAAATAAAATAAATTCAAATTTCTGAGCTGTCTGTGAGCCCAATGGAGTTAAATCTAACAATTTGTGTATGATGAGGAAAACATGAAGTCATAATAATTCTCTGAAAGTAGAATGCTAAAGACATTGAGTGACAAAAACTTCAGCTTAAATACTTTGACTGTTTTTCCCTTTACCAAAAATATGAGGCTGTATTTCAGATATGAATCCAAGAAAGTCTTTTTTTCCCTCTTGATTCAAATGAGCACAAATACCAGTGAGGTAAAAGTATAGTTCCTGCCAAGAAAGTATGTTGTCACTCACTGGTTAGCTTTATTAATGTTTTAGAAAGAAATTTATGTCCTTTTCCACAAGTGATGAACATATAAAGAAAGGGATCAGGTGCTGTATTGTTGGATCTAAATTTCTTTAAAATGTAGGTTACTAAGAAATGACACTCATTCATTTGTTCAGTATATTAATCCTACTGTACAAATTTCAAACCCAATCCCTTAAAAGTTCCGTAGTTTATCTCTCAGGAAAAAATTTGTGGTTATTATAGAAATGACAGCAGTTACAATAAAGAGCTGATGAAATATGCCAAGTGTTGTTAACTTAAGGTTAATAAAAATGTGCTTGACTTACATAAGACATTTTTCTCACAATCGAAAACCAGTAATATTAAATTATGGTTGTTAGACAGCAGAAGTAATAATTGATTCTAAGCAACTTGTACCAAAAGCTGGACTTATTTTTTCTTACTTTTGTTAGTAAGGACATAATTCTTTATTTTACCCCTAAACATGTCTCTAGAAATTCTTGGGAAAAGAATTTCTGTACCTTTTATTTATAAAGCTTGAAACTAGAAACAATATTTATACCTTTTACAGAAATTCTCATTATGTTTTTAGCAGGCTAATTAGATGAAAAGAATCTTTCATAGAGATGGCGTGTGTGTCCCTGAGTTAGTCCTTGTACTCCAGGCATTTTGCTTTATAATAATGTCTCTTGGTTTCAGTTCTTTGGTATTTAGTACTGGAACTATTCAAATATTTTTCCTCAGGCTTGGAATTACTGTTAAAACTATAATCTTAGGTTGTGCTTTATGCCAGAAAATTTTTATGTAATAATAAAAGACTAAAGCATTGAGATAATTACCAAACCTGTCATTTGTGTATTAGATACTGGGAAAATCCTTAAATTAGAATGCTGTTTAGATTTATTTAAAGGTTTTTCCATAATTTTTTCTTTGGGGTTATAATTTTGTTTTAAATTTGAATAGAGAAGGAACAAGGAAAGTGGGAAGACCTAAATTTCAGAAACTTTAAAATTTTGCCATTTAGGTTAAAGATGCTTTTTATCTGAATATATAAATAAGGTCAGTATTTATAGAAAATAAAGGATCCAAATGATCAGAAAAATAAATAAGAAATCATTTTTACAAAGGTTTTAACTTCTAACACCTTGCACTCTTAATCTGAGTAAGTATAATTAATTATTGAACAACTTTTTTATCTACTCTTTTTTTAAACAGCTTCTTTTTACTAAATTCAGGTCCCACAAAATTCAGGAAGTAGTTGTTTACATGTGTTAATGTGTGTGGAACTTGGGTAGGTTAATCAGCAATAACTAAAAAATAAATCTTATAATAATTACTTAGTTTCTCTTTCTTAGCTTTTGAGTGTTAACTTTAAATGCTTACAATTTAAAAATTATTGGCCCAGAGGTTTAATTACAGTATTTCAAAGTAAGATTTGACCTGAGTTGGGGTTTTCTTTTGATTTTGTGGTAACCTAGACTTGTTTTCTTTCAGGTTTTAAGTTATCAGCTTGTAAATTTTTTTATTTTTTAATACAAAATATAGTTATATACAAAATAGGCAAATTAAGTGGATGTTCCTCAATATGATTTTACATTTTTACTCTAAAATTATTATTTTAAATTAGGGGGTAAATTAGCCAAGTGATTTTGTTATTTTGGTAAGTTAATAAAGATTGTGCTGAAGGTGATTTCTATTATTAGCATAAACTTTTTTAAATATTAGAGGCTGCCTTACCCTGTATTAAAGCAGTTAGTGTCATTTAACACATTAGAATTAAAAGTGAGCTATTCAAACCATCTTGACAAAAGAACAAATAGAAGCTTAAACATACTGAAATCTTACTACTAATTTCTGTGTTAGAGCACATTTAGAAAAATGGGTAAGCCTCTCTATCTCTCCAAATTAGTTGAAGGTGTTCTTAAAATATTTGAGAATTTAAGCTGATTATGGTCCTTTAGGCCTTGGAGCTTATGAGTCTTTTAGAATATTTCTTTCAAAGTAATTTATGTAATTTTAAACTTCTAGGTAAGGAAGAATAATTCTAAACTTGTGTTCCATTCTGAACACTAGTCACGTATGACTATTTAAATTAAGTAAAGTAAAATTAAAAATTAATGTCCTTAGTTGTACTATCACATTTCAAGTGTGTAATAGTCACATGTAGCTAGTGGCTACTGTATTGTACAAGACAGGTACAGAACAATACCATCATCATAGAAACCTCTGTTGGACAGTGCTTTCCTCCCATTTTCTGTGGAAATCTTAAATATGATATACAGCTCTTCTCACATACGGAAGAAAATTCCCAGTTCATCTTACCATTTGGGATATTTAAAAATATCAATAGCCACATAAGCTATGAAGCTATTTTAAAAAGCATAAAGAAATGACATCTTTTAACTCATCACTGGGTATAACAAGATAAAAAGAAAAACTTTTTAGCAAAAGCTTTTACTTCTTTGCATCTTTTCTCAATAAGTACTAGAAAATCATTATGCCTGCTTGCCTTGCATAGATGTCACCAATATTAATTACATGAAGGATGCTTTGGAACCAAAGCACAGTACATAGCTCCAACCTCTAGAGTTCACCAGAGGGGACCGCCCTGAATTTGGGATTATCCATATGACTGAACCATCCAACAGGGAAAAGGGAATCTTTCTTTTTTCTGACTTGACTTCTATTAGTTGTATAAGCTAAAACATTCCAAGGGTCATTGTGTAATCACTATAATTATAAATATTCATCCCTGGAGTACTCTAGCACTCTTAAAAAGTCAATTTGGGTGAATAGGATGAAAACTTTAAAGATAATAGTGGGAATTTGTTTTTTTCAACCAGGTTTATAGTGAAAAAGAGGTACCGTTATATTTTCAGTTATTTTTCATTCAAATTCAAATGAATGTTATGGTTCTATTCACCAAGCACTCAAAATTTCTCTCACTGCCGTTCCTGAAGGAGAAAATATAAGAGCTTAGGAAAGAAGAACAGTCTCATGACAGCTACAGTGAGCCTGATATGCTTGAATGGAACTAGAATTCTAAAGATAATTTCTGAGTATCTATCTACCACATTTTAATAGAACATCTTAAATGACTTAATTGTGCTTTTTTTCTATTTATTTTTAAATAGTTTGACTCCTGGGAGATTTTAATCATCTTAAAGCATACATATTCTTTTCTCTTAATTTTGAGATTGTTTGTTGTGATGCAAAATCATACTTAAGATTTAAACATGTGATTAGATCATTAACTAGGAAAAACTGGCATCTCTGTGCAGGTGATCAGATGACATAAGCAGTCTGGTTTTAATTTGTGGCCAGTACTGATTGTAACTAAAAGAGACTTGCTCTTTTTGTGGAATTGGCTGACTATTTCCCTACATCTGGAGTTAATAAAGTCTGTGAGACCACATCAGTTGTGCTTTGCCGCAAGAACTCTTTGATCTAAAAAATCGAGACTGGCACAACTGCTGCTCAATAACATTGCATGTATGTTTTTGCAAGCTATGGTTAAGATACCTAAAGTTAAGTTCTTTGGCTGTATTAGAAATCCTGTTATGTTGTTGGATGGGTCTGTCTCTCTGAGAGCCATGTTTTTCAAAACATTTTTATTAAAATACAAACTTGGAGCTTATGTTAGTAAATAAAAGATAAACTTATAGTAGTTTAGTTTGAACCATTTTATTTTTAAGATCCAGCCTTTAAAAGTTCATTTAATTTTTCAAAGTCTATTTATAAAGGCTAACATTAAAGATAAATTTACCTCTAAAATTAGTTCATTTTATTTTCTGTGTAGTTTCAAAATTTTTATAAGAGTAGACAGATCTCTTTTCCTTTGTGTTTTATATTGGTTTTTCTTGCTGTCCACAACTGCCATATATTAACCATTATCTGGTCAGTATATTTTTTTATTTGATAGAAATTTGTAAATCAGTAACATGGGATTTATCTTTTTATTTTTGTAATTGCAAACATTTTTTTAAAAATTAAAGCATAAGTATATTCTGACGGAATTCAGTAAATTGAATAGAAATGAAGATAAAGAAATATAAATTAAATTATGTGTAAATTTAAAATGGCAAATTATGTAGGATTTTGGTAAAATGACGTCAAAACTGGGGAATTTCCATAATTATCAGTGGGAGACTCATGTACTTGTTTCAGTCTATAACCTGATAGAATTAGAGAATTTTGTATTTCATACTTTCATATCATTGAAGATGTATTTGTGACCAAAAAATGTTTCAGTGTTGTTTTATAAATTTTATTGTATTTTCTTGTTATGTCTGTGAACTTACTTTACTTTTATGTTGTCTTTGGTTTCGACCTAGTTTGGGAAAATCTATATGTAAGAGGAACAGAGGGCATCTCTATCTGTGACTAAATTTAGTCACTGAAACTTGATTAAAAGAAAAAATGCAAAATTCCTTTCCTGAAAACTTTTTCTTGCCTATTGGCCAATATAATACATTCCAGACACTATTTTCATGTGATAACACTAATTAGAGAAATCTGTTTAATATACATAATGAAAAGAAACATTTTATCTAATATATTCCTCTGTCTAGAATCCTTCTGGACAATTCGTAGGAATGTATCTTGGCCTATACCATATCTCAGTTACCACAGGTGTGTTGTTTTACCTTTGGGCTGTGAAAGTTGGGAAACTAACCTGAGTTAACAATCCATTAAAAAGAACGTGCAAGTATCAGCTCAATTAGCAAAAGGAGGATGAATTGACTTTTTTTTTTTTTAAGATTTTATTTATTGTTTTTATAGAGGGGAAGGGAGAGAGGCAGAGAGGGAGAGAGGCATCAGTGTGTGGTTGCCTTTCACCTGCCTCCAGCTACACAGCTGGCTGGAGACCTGGCTTGCAACCTGGTTATGTGCCCTGGCTGGGAATTGAACCAGCAGCCTTTGGCTTCGCAGGTTGGCACCTTATCCACTGTACCACCAGCCAGGGCTGGACTTTTTAAGCTTTTATTTAGAACTAACTTGTAGAATCACATCAGACAACTGTAAGAAACAGTATTTGACAACAGAACAGGGAAAGTATATAGCAGTATAACTGCTCCTATAAGAAAGATAGAAAGTCCCTGGCTGGTGGCACAGTAGATAAGCTCCGGCCTCTGAACCCAAAGGTCGCTGGTTCAATTCCCCAGCCAGGGCACATAACCAGGTAGCAAGCCAGGTCTCCAGCCAGCTCTGTAGCTGGAGGCAGGTGAAAGGCACCCGTACATTGATGTCTCTCTCCCTTTCTCCCTTCCCCTTTCTCTGAAAATAATACTAATTTTTTTTAAATCTTTAAAAAAAGTGATAGAAAGATAATACTATTAGTTAATACTTGGTGAGTGGTAGCTGTGCTAAGCATTTGATGTGGATGATCTTGTCTGATCTTCTCATCAAGCACCTGATGCAGGTACTATAGCACCATCTTAGGAATGAGGAAGATCAGTCTAGAGAGTTAAGTACAATAATTTGCCAAAACTCTTTACAGTTGCTTAGTACCTCAAAAAAAAAAAAACTAAATGAATGTAAATGATAATTTATGTAAACAAGAAATTTGGCTCCCATTGTTAATCTCATTGTGTACTTCTTTGACTTCTTTATTAGTGCATAGAAATACGTGCTCAGAGTAAAAATACCAAATTGTGTAAAGGGCATAAAGTAAATAACCTTCTCAGTTCTAAGTCCAGATGTACATCCATTCTTGGATGTAATTCTAGAAATTTTTTATGCTTATGCAAAAAATAGGATTTTTTACACATGCTCCTCTAATTTTAATAAGGTAATTACTTTCGTTCACTTAATTAAACATTTAGGATTTTTATTTTGCAGTGAAACGTAATGTATCTATCCTTATCAGACTAAAGAAGGAAATATGGTTCATACACTGATCATAGACACCTTTCCATTCTTCCTGACATGGTTTTTACAGACCATGCTTTACCTTAACTATTATTTATTTTTCTCCTTGATGATCAGTAGTCATCATGAAAATGCTTTGATCATGTTTTGATTATTAAAGTTATTTGGTTGTCCTTTTAATTTTCCAGAGAAATGCCAGTGTTATCCATTTGCCAGTTCAGAATGTTTGTACTCTGCTCTTCTGAAGCAGAGATGTGCCAAAGGAAATTAGCACTGCTCTGACAAATTAAATGAGATCTTTTAAAGAGTAGGAAAGCACTGGCTAGTGACTTAGTGGATTGGCACTGGCCTGCGAACCCAAAGGTCGCTCGTTCGATTCCCCAGCCAAGGCACATAACCAGGTTGCAAGCCAGGTCTCCAGCCAGGTCCGTAGCTGGAGGCAGGTGAAAGGCAACCATACATTGATGTCTCTCTCCCTCTCTGCCTTTCTCCCTTCCCCTCTCTAAAAATAATAAAATATTTTTTAATCTTTAAAAAAAATAGTAAGAAAGCAAAAAACATTTAAGATATTTTGATTTTTTGTAAATCTTGTGACAGTGAAAAGAGTGAATTTTATGATTACACTCATATTTTATTCAAAAGGCATTTGTTTCCACCAGCACATTTTGAATCACAAGCCTATGTGGATTTGTGTTTTATAAGAAAAGCCAACACTTAGGACTTTATTCAACTACCTGGTATAATTGTCAAACAAAGATGCATTCCAGGAATACAGGGTAGGAGAAAATGTAGGTTTACAGTTCTGAGTTGGAAACAGTTTATTCTTATATTCTTATTTATTAATTATTGTGTTATTTTTTTATTTAAACAACTGTAGACCCCCCACACCCTATATTTGTAGTAGTATTTTTGTCTAGTAATCAGCTAAAACCAAACATGTAAATAGTAACCAAGTTAAACATTATGTGGATTTGTAGTAGGCCTTTATAGATATTTAGTAGACCATTTTTTAGCATTCAATGATATAGCACTCATTTTACATAAGAAATATGAGAGTAATTTGCATTTTAATTAAATTTCCTATTTAATTTTAAGGTATATGCACCATCCCCAAATTCAGATGATTTCAACCGTGAATCTCCTAGTTATCCATCTCCCAAGCCACCAGCCAGTATGTTTGCTAGCACTTTCTTTATGCAAGGTAAGTTCTTCAAAATAGTTGTGAAATACTATAGCAGTTATCTATGATACATTAGCTAAAATTTTTAAGTTATTAGAAAAGAGAATATCTTTACATGAATTCAGATATATAGATATTTTTGACTGACATAAATTTAAATTTAGTTTTAGAGTTCTCTAGTACAACTTATTGCTGACTACATTGTGAACTGTTCAGCAAACTTTGGAATGCCCATCTACTATTGATTGAATTTATAGCTGACTTCATTTGAGAAAAATGAATAGAGCTGCTACTTCCCATTTTATCATTTAAATGTATGAAAGATATTAACAGTTTCTTAAATTATACTTTATACCATTCCTAGAATTATGAATATAAAATAATGACTATCATAGGACAGAATATGACATGTTAAGATAGAAAAAGTGTTGCATTTCCGTTAATTCATGTCTAGCAGATCTTTTTTATTTGGTCTCCTGTGTTTGTGGACTATAAGAAGCATATACTCTGGGAGCAGTAAATTACTGCATAACTGGTTCCTTGACTTTACATTGGTGAGTGAAGTCATTGCTAACACATTTCACTTGAAGGCTGACTATAATATAGTCATTATCAATTACTTAGGTTTACAATTAGAGAAACTTCTTCGTTCCACCATTTCAGAATATTTGATGTAATGTACATTATTATAGGTTAAGGACTTTTTAAAATATTTATGGCTATACCATTTAACCAAAAATTAAATATAACCTATCCCCAAATTTGAAATTTTTGTATCCTTGATATGAAGCTAGATCTTTTGAGGATTTTTATAACTTACCTGTTAATTTGTATCACTTTTTTTCTCTAGCTGTAAAGCTTTAGTCCTTTTTTTAGATTGTAAATTATATACAGTTTGAAAGGAAGAAAACTAGATAGAAGACTAGGTTGGAAAGGGGAGAAAAAATATCTGGAGGGTGCCCTTTGAATTTTTATAGCATCATCAATATAAAAGAAAATTTTTTAGCTAAGGAAAATTTTATATTTCTCTTTTTGTCTTAGATGGGACCCACAATTCTTCTGACCTTTGGAGTTCATCAAATGGGATGAGCCAGCCTGGTTTTGGTGGAATTCTGGGGACCTCCACTTCCCACATGTCTCAATCCAGTAGTTATGGCAGCCTTCATTCACATGACCGCTTGGTAGGCTGAAACACAGGACAAGGGTGTAGCAACACTTTGTCCTCACTTGTGTTTCTTATTGGATTACAAGTGTAAGATGTGGTTCTGCCAAAACTTCTGAAGTTTGCAATACTTCTAAGCTGACTGCATTAAGCATGGCTTTTTAAGAAGTAAACGACAGTTGTAACACTCTTCAGCTGCTAACTTGTGTTCTTTTTGACTTGCTACAGTAGTTGTCCAGTTATATATGCATATTATTCAGGAAATGTATTATTGCATTATGTCTCTTTCCCTCTTTTTCTAGAGTTATCCTCCACACTCAGTTTCACCGACAG
This sequence comes from Noctilio leporinus, assembly GCA_004026585.1. NCBI lineage: Eukaryota > Metazoa > Chordata > Mammalia > Chiroptera > Noctilionidae > Noctilio > Noctilio leporinus. The sequence continues at coordinate 682,201 of PVIW01000185.1, read as the reverse complement.
ACATAAACACGAGTCTTCCACCAATGTCCAGCTTCCATCGCGGCAGCACCAGCGGTTCCCCTTATGTTGCTGCCTCACACACTCCGCCCATCAACGGGTCAGATAGCATTCTAGGTGAGCTTTTCAGGGTTGGCAGAACTCCCTAATTAACAAGATTTTTCAGTGAATCCTATGTCTTTCAATAGATATTTCAGTATTGAATTTCAAAATGAAAGAAAGGAAGAAAAGAAACCTTTTCCTTTGCATTAATGTAGAAACATCTTTAGCTTACTAAGTACATTGCATGGAGTACTTTGCTGGTTTATTGTGACAGTTATGCGGTAACAATAGAGAACACCCTTAAAATAATGACAGTGTGCTAAACAAGCATTCTAGCTTGCTAAAATTCTTGATCTGTTTCTCTACTTGAAATATTTAGGAACCAGAGGGAATGCTGCTGGAAGTTCACAGACAGGTGATGCACTTGGAAAGGCTTTGGCATCTGTGAGTATGGATTTTACGTTTTCTACTGAATGAATTTTACATTGTTGAGTGCAATAACTATTTTGTGGGTAGTATGCATCATAGTTATTAGATATAGCTGTAACAGAATCAGCTTCATTATTCATTTAGCATTATTCTCAGTTTGCATCAATTCATGATGTCCTTAAAAAAAGTCACGATATCCCTACAAGGTCTATTCTTCTAACTTCAATTTAAATATATGTCTTTGTCTTAATGGAACAGATGTAGACAGAGGGAAAATTTGGACATTTTAAAATTAAAGCAAAATTTCTGAGATTAATATTTAAAGCTATTTATTAGTTTCAAATATTACCTAGTGAGTTGCCCATTAGCATAAGTCAAGTGAAATCAAGAAAAGCAACTCAGTTATTTTTCTGCTACAGAGAAGGAAATGCTTTTATATGGAATTCTTTCAAGACAAAGTATTTTACATATTTTTTTGAAAGGGAAAAAACAATCATGTGCAACTAATTCATTCACAAATAGGAAATGAGAGCCTTGCACACAAAAAAAGCCAGATTCATTGAAGAATTTATGCTAAAATTAGTAAAACCAGTTCAGAGGAATTCCATCTTATTTTCTTGAGCATCTAGTTGATATCACATTGGGACATTAATGACAAACCAATGATTTACTTTAATAAAATCAATGATTATGCTTTAATATGTGATCTTTAAAACATTAAAACTGAAATCCCTTCTTTTGGAGAGCATTTACCAGCAGTCCACAAAGATTTTAAATCTATTTTTAAAAGACACCGTTTCTTCTTTACTTTCTAAAGTTTTTCCTTAGGCTTTTTCTTTTCTTTTTTTTTCCTTTTCCTCTTCCTCTTGTGCAATGTGCCTCTCAGAATTCCAACAGAGTTGTCTCACATTTTCTGCTGCTCATAGGGAGATTACACCATTTAATGTGAGAGTAATTATTGATCAAAGAAAGCAACTATTGAATATTTGAAGAGATAAACCTCTTTGTACGTAGTTTCTGTAAATAAACCTTTCTCGGCAAGTTTCTTCAGAAAAGAAGCCAAGTCGAACTTGTCTGTCACATAATGGAGCCCTGTACAAAATAGAGCTTAGTAAATGTTTGTTGAATTCAGTCTTTTCATAATATGACAAAAATAGAGATGATTACAAAACCCACAAAACTATTGGCTATAATTTTAGTGGTTACTAGGTGCTAGGCACTATACTAAACATTTATATGCTTTTCTCATTTAATCCTCAAGAAAACCCAGTGAGGTAGGTATTATTTTCCCCATATTACAGAGGAGGAACTAAGATTTAAAAGGTTAAGTAACTTCAGCTCAGAAAGATTAAGTCTCTTGCCCTAGGGAATCACCAAGCTAGGAAAGGGTAAAGCCCATATATATTAGATGAGAACCCTGATCTGATGAGCTTTACTACTCTGTACTTCCAGAAATAGCAGTGCTACAGTGAGTTGTTTTACAGGATGATGAAGATTAAAGGCAGTTGTCCCGTTTTATTACCGCCTGATGTAAACTTCTTACTTAGGATGATAATTATTCTGTAATTTTAAATCTGAGAACCTCCCAGGTATTTGATTGGCTTCCCATATTTCTTCTGCTGATTCTGAAAGAATTAGTAGCATATACTTCACTTTTAGGAGGACAAATAATGTTTGAGCCTTCAATACTAGGAACTTTTAAACCTAAAACCTGCATTTCAGGGGCTTTTTTTTCCTCAAAAGTCTGTTTATTTTATTCAAAGAAAATTTATGTGTAGGAATCTTGGCATTCAGGTAGGCAAGAATTTGTGATGTTCTCAATGGTCCTGCAAGCTCCTTTTCAGTTACCCTTCAAGTCCTTGACTATTTTCCCATATTATGACCAGCATATGAGCCAGTTGGCATTTGGAAAAGAAAATCCAAATTAGTGTGAATGGAAGCCAGAGAAGAATGTTTAATCTAGTTAGTGGGTGGGCTTTGGTTGTCATGGAAACTCAGCTCTGTCATCCTATGTTGTTACTAGGCAGGAGCAGCCAGGTCATTCCATAAATCATTTCTGTCATAGCTGATGGTGATGCATTCCATCTGCTCCATCACCGCATGCCATAGTCTGCACACTTCAGATCCCTTCCTTCAACCCATCTGCTGCCCGCTCCCCACCGGACACCTCCCCCAAATACATTCTTTCTCTAACTCCATTACAGACTCACATTCACTCTAGTGCTCTCAGAATGTACTGAAAAGCAAAAACATTACATTAGGGAGAGGAAGGATTAAAAGAGATGAGGAGAAGGAATTTTATGAGGATTACATTTAAGAGTCTGACATACCAGAATTTTATGTTCAATATTACAGATCTTTGAAAATGGTGACCATGAGTATTTTGAAATTTTAAGTTCTTTAGAAAGATGTTTTTAAAATAGGATCTAGATTTAGATGGAGAAACAACATTCTATTATCATTAAAAGATATTTCTATCGCCCCAATTGTCTGATATATATCATAGAAGGTCTTTCATGTGTGAAACATCAGAGGGTACAACCTTTGTTCTTCAGTTTAGGTATTAAAGAGCACACAGAATCCTGTGTGATTAAACATGTAAAGCCAGATAATACATTTGCAAAGGTTCCTTTATTTTAGGTTTAAGCCTGGATAATTGTGGTCTTAATCTCAGGATAGCTAGCAAGAGAATTGTACATGAAAGTATTTACACAAAGTTCCCAAAGCCCTGTGGATTATGCATTAGTTTAGATAATAAACTAGGGTAGATAGAAGGAAAGGAAAATCTGGGTATTTGTGCCATTTCTGATGTGTTTCCCTGAACATTTGCCAGACAATAACCCTTTAAGATTGTGCCCATGGAGAGTTATATAGAGGAAGAAACATCTGGTTTATTTCAGTGCTTAATACCATATCAAAACACTTGGTCTTTAATTTAGAGGAGATCAAACAAGAGAACTGTTTAACTTTGTTGATTATATCAGACTTCTTTGTGATAATTTATGTTTCGATTTCTACCTCAGAGCAAAGAAGAGAGAGTTTTAATCTGGATAGTTAAATGGTCAGTAGTCTCTAACAAAAGAAAAGAAAATTCAGGGAAGTTGACGTTTAAAAGTAATTCATGAAATAAATTTCTTTGTTCCTTAGACTCAATAACATTAGCATAATAAAGATTAACTGAAATGTGCACTGTAGTGTTTAGAAAATTGGGCTCGCAGTTCCAAGGTTGGGCTTAGGAGCTCTCTATTGTTTCTTTTTTGTCTGAGGCCCTTTTCATAACCCTCTGGCTTATTGGCACCCTGCTGATTGGAATGGACCATGACTGATAGGAGGAGGAGCCTCATTTGTTGCAGTAAAATGAGGCATATTACCGTTTAAGCCTGGCAGAAGGTATCAGGAGTTATTCATCATTGGTCATTTAACAGTACAAGGACCATGGCTGCATGTAGAATGAGTTCTTACTTGGTGTTTATGTTCTAAATTCTAAATCACTCCCATTCCTATTTATTAAATGACTTTTCTTTTTTCTTTCAAACATCAGTGTTAGAGTTCTTTTAAAGTCACAGAGTACAAAAAGTAATGTATTCCTGATTTAGAATGCTCTGTTCAAAAAGACCTTATTTTTAGAATTTCTTAAACTAACACAATTTCTATATAGAATAAAGTATAATTTGAATGTTACTTAGTAATAGAATAAACACGCAGAGGTGAAGTTCAGTGAATGACTCAAGAGTTGTATTATTTTGCCTTTTTAATATTGTCTTGCTCCTCCTCTTTCCATATACACATTCTTTTTATGAAAGTAAAAGGGACCGGAAGAAGTCCTGTAATTTTCCAGGTATCTGTCAGTTCAAGAAAAGTATTAATAGCAATTCTGTCTGTCATCACCATAGTTTAGGGCAGAGTAGAACCAGGGAATGTGGTAGGTGGGTAGGAAAAAGAATGGCTTTTACTCTACAAATGGAAAAGCTGCTTTTGAAAAAAATATCAGATTATGGTTTTTTTTACTTGATACATTTTTGGTACTGCTTCTGTTTTCACTGATTTTTTAAAAGCCCACACCTATTTTACATACAGTACCTGAGCATTTTGCTAAGTCATTGCAAAGTAGTGGTATAAAACTCTGAACTATAACCCCTTCCTTTTTTGAGATAAAGAAGTTGTCACCGGTCCCTGGCATGGTTGGGGATTATGTAACACTAATGGCAGAGTTATCAGGGAGAATAAATATTGATAGTTTACTTATACCCTCAGAAGCTCAGACCTGCCTAATGATGTATGGACAGCTTAGTACATCAACACTAATTCTCAGAAATAGTAGAACATCCATCCCTATGTTGTTCTTAAAGCTTACATCATAAAACTGGTTTGTAAGTGAATTCATCTTTATAACAAGATCTTTTTCACTGTTTTGGTATTTTTGTTACAGAACCCCATTATATAAATACTAGGGTAAACAATACCACATACTGAGTCCTGCTTTTAATCAAAAAGTAATAGAGCAAATTTTAAGTGCAATTTAATCACCCATGTATTAAAAAATATTGAGCACCTACTTGTATGTGACAATGAAAAATGGTAATGGATTCAATGTTGAACCACGTAAGGTCCCTGATTTCAAAGAACTTATGTTCAAGGCCTGCAAGAAACATTAATGTAACACACAACGTGAAATAAAAGACCAAAAAGAAGTATAGGTTGTTCTAAGTATAAGGAGAGTGACATTTGAGCTGTGTTTTGATGTGATATAGAATTCCATTAGGGAGAAATTAAGAAACAGGCACTTAGAAAGGATAAGCTATGTTCAGAAAAAATGAAAATATGTATATATATTGTTTGGCTAATAGGGTATATAATATTATATGTAGGTAAAACTGCAGATATTTTTGTGACCAGATTATAAAAGACATCAAATGTCTCAAATGTCATTCTGTTTTATTTAATAGGCAACAGGAAGTACTACATTGCTATTCAAAAGTGGTTGAGGACAATAGCTGGGGCAGTTATGTCTGAGATGAAAGGAGCAGCGGGTAACTAGGAATATTCAAGACTTAAGTTGTTTAGCCACAAGTTCTAGTAAAGGTTTCAAGGTGTGTCATGGCACTGAGGAATGATGTGTGCCTATCCCAGAAACTGGAGAACTGTAGGCATTGGAATCTTGGTGGAAAATGTGGAGGAACAGGGGAAAGGAATAGAGACAGTGGTTCTCATCATCAGGAAAAGGGTGGTGCAAACTGAGGCAGAGAAAACAGAAGAGATGGGAAGGGTAGGAAGCTTGGGGCAGTGATGAAAGTTAGGGTGTGAACATACTGAGCTTGAGATGAAAAAAGAATAGGTCCAGATGGAAAAATCCAGCAATCAGTATGAAGATAGGAGTCATTCACAGGGATGTCATAATTGATACTTGGTGAGGAACAGTTTTACCAAGAGAGAAAGCACAGATAAAAAGGCCCTGGCTGGTGGCGCAGTGGATAAGGAGTCGGCCTGTGAACCCAAAGGTCACTGGTTGGATTCCCATCCAGGGCAACATAACTAGGTTGCAAACCAGGTCTCCAGCCAGGTCCATAGCTGGAGGCAGGTGAAAGGCAACCATACATTGATGTTTCTCTCCCTCTCTTCCTCTCTCCCTTCCCCTCTCTCTGAAGAATAATAAAAAAATAAAATACATATTTTTTTTAATTAAAAAAAAAAGAAGAAGAAGAGAAAACTGAGACTGCAGTTCTACATTAGGGCAACTGGAAGATGAGGGATAGGGTATAGGTAAACCAAGGATTTAAAAGAAATACTAAGTTAACTTCTCACAAGGATACCGTTCATTCTTTCAATAAATATGTGTATATTTACCAGCACTGTTACAGAATCCAAAACTATTGCAGGTTCTGTATCATCAGATTTTGTCTAAATAAGACCAAGTCTTTGCTTTGCTGGAGCATTAAGAGACTGATAATAAACAAGTAAACAAATTTGGACAATTAGATATTAATATAAGCAGTATGAAAAAAAACAAAAGCAGGAGGTATGACAGAGAAGGAATGCTATTTCTCCAGTGCTTTCATGCTGTTTATCCTCATAGACAAGGAAGTTTTTAAAAATTAGTCATGTGATCTAGTTTATGATAAAGTTCCTCATGGAATTGAAACTTGTACCACTCCTTGTCCACCCGCCATCAGTGTTATCAGCCTTTCTCTCCCTTATCAACTATTATAATCAAGATACATTTCATAAAAGTTAGCACTAGTTCACAAAAATATAATTAATTGAATCTTAAAGATGAGAAAAATGATTTTAAAAATTAAAAGGGTATGTGGGTATAAATTTGTGTTGAAGTTTGATTACCTTAATCTAATTTACTTACATGGTTGAAATAAATTACTCTGTGTATGCAGACTACTGGGAACCAAAATTTGGTAATTAGCTAATTTTCATGTGTCCCCTGAATTCCTTAAAAGGTAGCAATTTAAGGCCACCAATGTTAATTTTATACCATCTCTGTACTACTAAGTCTTTAAACAAAGTCTTCTGGAGTTTTCTTGATAGCTTTTTACAAAATGGCTTCCTAGCTTAAATATACAAGTTCTAGATCTGGCTATTTGGAGAGTTGATGTACAATTACAGTTTAGTAACATCATATAAATTGGAGTATTTTATTTGAGGTAGATATATCCATTTCTATGCAAAGGCAAATAGATTGCAGCTTGCAAATTAATTCTGTCTTCTGTTTTGAAAATGAAAGTGTTGTGTTTGACAATTATGATTTGTGGAATTTTGCTTTATATGACACTATCCCAAAATCTGGCCTTTTCAGCATATTATGATGTCTTTAAAACCAATTCTGAGACTCTGTATATAACATAATTTGAGCCTCTTTATATTTATTAGAGCTCTAAGCTTATTCAGAACAAGATTATTTCTGTTGGATGACTTTTTGCATCCACTAGTAGTTTTCCTTTCTAAAATATTTGACCGCAATTTGTCCATGTAACTTGATTTGTCTGCCTTAAGTTAAATGCTAAAATGTGAAGATGATTTATTATGACCATTGTAAGAATAGGATTATCCTAGAAAAGACTTCCTAAGAACTCTTAATGCCTGGATTAGGAAATTTTTACAATATGTAGGGTTAATTAGGTACATTTCAATGAATTTCTGTCATATTTTTAAGCAATAGTGAAATAAATATTAAGTACTGCAACAAAAGTTTTGGCCAAAATAGCAGAATATCTGCATCTAGATATGTTACCTTCTTTAAAGTGAACCTCTTATGGAGTAAAGTTCACAGATCATTTTGGTAACACATTTTGAAGGACTTTCAGGATTTTTTTACTTTCTTCCAAGGTGACAAAATATCCAGTGAGAGCAAGTTTGATTTTTTTACAATACTCACGCATCACTTGGAGCTGTTGGCAAAAATGTAGTTGATTAAGCTGAGAACTTTTTAAATGAAAAACAAGGGATAACATTTTAAAAATTATTTTCTTTGGCTTTTAAAACTTTTTAAAGATCTGTTTTCTTCAAAAGATATGTTAATAGTTTTCTGAAATATTTACTTACTTTTAATGGATATCACTTATTTATTTAGAATATGTTATATTCTGAAAAGATTGTCTCCCTGGCTGGTGGTGCTGTAGATAAGATGCCAGCATTCGAATCCAAAGGTCGCTGGTTGGATCCCCAGCCAGGGCACATACCCAGGTTGCAAGCCAGGTCTCCAGCCAGGTCTGTAGCTGAAGGCAGGTGAAAGGCAACCATACAATGATGTCTCTCTCCCTTTCTGCCTCTCTCTAAAAATAATAAAATATATTTTTTAAATAGATTATTTATCAAACTTCCTATAGTCACTTCTCTGTTTTACTCTAAAATTAGAAACTTTAAATTATTTTCAACTAGCATAATAAATAGATATGATCTATTTTATTCCTCATCTATTAGAATATATATGATATTTTTAAAAAGATTTTACTTGTTTTTTGAAAGAGGAAGGAAGGAAGAAAAAGAGGGAGAGAAACATCGAATTGTGTGCGGAAAAACGTCTATTGGTGCTTCCGCAAGCCCCCAACTGGGGACCTGGCTTGCAACCCAGGCATGTGCCCTAACCGGGTATTAAACCAATGACCTTTGAGTTTACGGGGTGACCCAGCCCACTGAGTTATACCAGATAGGGCTATGTGATACTTCTAATTCTAGTTTTGAAACTGGGGCTTGTATAGCTTTGTGCATTGGAATCACCCTAAAATTAATGAAACAGTTTTTTACTCTGAGTCTTAGGGTTGGTCACTTTCAATTATAAAATAAACCCATGCAAATGAATTTATATTTTTGTTGTCACATATTAATATGTGTATATCTGTTGTTTTCTGGCCAGATTTATTCTCCTGACCATACCAGCAGTAGTTTTCCATCGAATCCATCAACACCGGTTGGATCACCCTCACCTCTTACAGGTAGGCTTTTGTTTTACGTAACTACTTAATAACATGTATGGGGATACTTGGAAATATTTGAAGTTTATTTCTAAACAAAATTCAATAAAAATCAATGAAAAAAAATATTTCGAGAAAGTATGTAAGCAGAGTTTTCCTTCCTGCTGAGTTCATTTTGAAGAATATTGAAGTATTTGTTAGCTTTGAATTATTTGTTTATATCTTACTCTTTAATCTGTGGTAATTTCTAAGAACAGTTGTTATAACCAGATAAAAATAAGGCAAGGCAATTGGATGAAGGTAAAATATAGAGATGAAGGTAAATTAAGTTTTTATAAGGTAGTACAGAAAATAAAATTATTAAGAAATGTAACTTCTTTTTTTCTTGTTTGCTGCATTACTCTGTACCATGTGTATAGTTCAAAAATGAATAGCCATTTCTACTAAGTAGTTTGTCTTTATTTTGAGGTCCGCTATGTTATCATTACATTGATTACATCTATATGTAAATAAATAGCTGGAGAAAATGTTGGGTTTCTTTTATTAGTAGTTGTAGTAGTAGAAGTAAGTGATTCAGATTTGCTTAATTTTCCCTTTTCTTTTCCCACATTAGCTTTAACAAGTTTCAGATATATTCATCCTACCGTATAAATTTGTTGATACCATTGTTATTGTAAATAGGAATTTTTAGATTTATTAGAAATAAAATTACAGGAAAATGCTTAATATCTGTTAAGCTATAATTTTAAAACTTGAACTTTATTTTCTACCAGTATTTGGAGAAAAATCATGCTGAAGAAGAAAGGTGTTTGTTCTGAGGAAAGATACTAATTAATCAGGCAATAGGGTAAAAATTGCCATAGTTCTCCAACCTCAGAAATAATGTCTCTTTTTCTGATCAAGCCATGAGTCAAGTCCATGTGGCTGTGTTTTGTTATTGTTAAGCCTTTTTTTTTTTTTTTTCCTTTGTTCAGGATTTCTTAAAATCAGGGTTCTGGGTATATCAGGGCTCTGGCTGTCACCTGTGCTTTGTGCCTTTGAGTCTGCTAGAAGGCATTCCGGTGTAGAGATGATGAACTGCCGGCAGCTGCTTTCAGCTATTAGCCGGCTCTGCCTCTTTCTCAGACACCCTTGCTTCAGCTGTCTAGTAAAAGTTGAACAGCTGTTCCCCACATAGGCTGGACTGTGAAAGACCCATTGACTTAAAGTTGTTGTTTAACAGGGAGCTGAAATTACAGGAAGAATGATGTCACTTTAACCCTACTCACCCTCTTGGCAGAGTTTTACTGAAATTATCAGAATCATTCTTGCCACAGCCTTTCCACTTGGCTCTGTCGAGGTGCTCTATTAGCCTTATATGTTTCTACTGCCTCGGCCCCACTGTCCAGTAAGATATCTTTAAAGAAGAGTCATTTGGTTTCATTAACACTGGGTGGGAAAGCAGGCAGCAGAGGAGCTTAAAATCTGTAGGGTGGCATCAATAAAATGGAAAGTCAGAGCCTTAAACATTTTTTTAAAAAATGGTTTAAAGCAGGATCTTATATTTTCTCCTCCATCTTTAGTTGATGTTAAATGGGTGGGATCTTTTTTCCCTTAATTCAGCTGATTAATGAAAATCTATGGATTGTTGAATTGTGTAATGAAGCTATTAATAGGCTTTTTAAATCCAGCAGTCTAATCAAAGAAAAATATTCATGTACTGTGGAAAGGACAAATTGACAACTGATTTGATGGAGGTGTATCTCCTATCTCCTGTAGAGTTTCCTTGTTACCACCACATTCACACAACACATATGCACACAGAGCAGAGGTGAAGAGGGAGGAGGAAAAAAGGAAAGACACACTATGTGATAAGCATTCACAACTGAAGGAAAAATGAAAAATATGGAGCAGCCCTCACCAGTGTGGCTCAGTTGGTTGGATGTCTTTTCATGAAGCCAGGTCGCCAGTTGATTCCCAGTCAAGGTTCTGTTTCAGTGGCCTGTTTTCTAGAGTAAAAAACACCCTACTCACTGTGTGCTCTCTGCACCTGCCCTATTCCTTATGCCTCTTCAGCCAGACTGAGAACAGGCCTTGTAAGAATAAATAGTTGCAGAGCCACATAGACAACTTCTAAGGCAATCATTATTTTCTTAAATCCTGCTCATTTTCTTTGGGACATTTTCAGGCCAAGAACACATATGATGTATTATTTAGGATGCTTTAGGTTAAAGAGAGAGAGAGAGAGAGAGAGAGAGAGAGAGAGACTCTTACCTAGCTTAAATAAGGGGATTGATTATCTTGTATGACAAGAAGCCCATAGCAGAGCAAGTTTTGGACCAGTAGTCAGGACTTCTGCTCTACTTCTTTACAATTTCTTAGGCATATGCCAAGATTGCAGTTCAAGGTCCCACAAGAAGACTTAATGTCTAATGAGAAAAAAGAACAATCTTTTCCTTGTCCTTGTCTTTTAAGAATCTTACTCTAGAAACTTCTTCAACAGATGGTCCCTCATGAGTCATTGGCCAATGTTGAACCTAACACAGTTAGTTGCTCTGTGCAGACTTGGGACCACCATGTTATCTTAGCCATCAGATTTATCCCAAGAGGCAGGAATATAGTTTACTCTTTCCCAGTTCACTTTAAAAGAGAACAGGCACACACACACCCCACTTCTGAACAAAATCATGGCTCTGGAAGCAAGGTAGAAGAGAAGAATAACTATACCTATTACTGTTGTCATTAGAAAAGACAGGAATATTTGAGTTAAGAGAACGTGTTTACTAAGGGAACTTGAAAAGCAGACAAGCATGGCCATGTTTTGATTTTATCTCCTTCTGGAATATAAATGAATAAAATTTTGCCCTGGCTGGTAGCACAATGGATAAGGTGCCAGCCTGTGAACCCAAAAGTCGCTGGTTCGATTCCCCAGCCAGGGCACACAACCAGGTTGTAAGCCAGGTCCCCAGCCAGGTCCTTGGCTGGAGGCAGGTGAAAGGCAACCATACATTGATGTTTCTCTCCCTTTCTTCCTCTCTCCCTTCCTCTCTCTCTCTGGAAATAATAAATAAAATCATTTAATAAATAAATAAATGAATACAATTTTAATAATTTTAGGACTTGGTAGCAATCTTCAGAACATTCACAATAAAAATAGAGGGGGAGCCCTGGCCAGTTGACTCATTTGGTTGGAAAATTGCCCCATGCATCAAAAGGTTGCAAGTGTAATTCCTAGGTTGCAAGTTCAATCCCCAGTTGAGGCACATATGGGAGGCAACCAATAGATGTTTTTCTCTCTCTCTCTTAAAGTCAATAAAGAAGTACCATCAGTTGAGGTTTTTAAAAAATAAGTAAATAGAAAGGGAGAGAGGAAAGAAAGGATTCCTCAGTTTTGGCTAGTTTAATCAATAAGGTATTTATATAAAGAAGGTTGCTCCAAATTGTCTTCATGAAGAAAGTATTATTTTAAAAGGTGAATAGGAGTCTCTCCTTACAAAGGGAAAAAAGCATAACAAAGACGCAGATGTTAAGAAAGTATGTGACCTATTCATCCAGAGCCATTGAGATGACAGATTATAAACTCTTCACATAGGGATGCATGAAAAAATAAGATGAAAATGTTGGCTGGAGCCAGATTGTGGAAGGCAGAACACTAAATGCTACATTCAGGTTATCCAACCTTTCCCTAGCATGGGGAATCTCATGAAAGATGAGTTAAGTTTGAAACAAAGGTACACAACTAACAAAATAAGAAAGTGCATGGTAAATGGTCCTAAGAATTTCACTTACACAAAAAATGTTAGTATCTATTCCCTTAATTTATTAACCAGTTTTATTAGGTGAAGTGCTTAACCTCATAAACTCAGACTTGAAAACACACCAGAAACACTGGATGAATTTTAGATTTAGTGATCAAAGAAAATCTGTTCAGATTTTCTAGACAAATAATTTGAACCTGTTATCCTAGTCACCCAGCTGGCTTGTTTTCTGGAATTGTTTAAAAAAATTAATATTAAATAAGTGTATTGTAATTCTTCTTGAATAAAAGCTGTCTCTTCAGAGGGCTTGCTAAAAAGCCGAGGGAAGGAATATAGAAGCCCAAAACCTCTATAAGGGTATTGATGCTAAGTGAAATAAGTCAGGCAAAGATAAATACCATATGATTTCACTTACATGTGAAATCTAAAAAACAAAATTAATGAAGCCCTGGCTGGTGGCTTAGTGGATAAGGCACCAGCCTGCAAACCCAAAGGTTGCTGGTTCTATTCCCAGTCAGGGCACATAATCAGTTTGCAAGCCAGGTGAAAGGCAACCATACAGTGATGTTTCTCTCACTCTCTGCCTCTTTCCCTTCACCTCTCTGAAAATAATAAATAAAATGTTTGGGTTTTTTTAAATTAATGAACAAACACATAGATACAGAGAACATATTGATGGTTGCCAGATTTGGAGGGAGTTGGATCAAGATGTGTAAATTGCCAATTATAAAAAACAGTCATGGGGATATAAAATATAAGCATATGGAATACAGTCAATAATACTGCAGTAGCTATATATAAGGTCTGTCCAGAAAAGGTCTAACTGCTGTTAATGTAACGAGAACAGTTTACACAACATCAAGGAGAGTGGAGTTGAATGTGCATACCTGAACAATGATGACTTCACTGTACTAGTCAGTGGGGCAGGAGGTAGACATCATTGGGTGAGTTTGTGTAGTGTATGGTCTTTGCATCCAAAATAACTGAGTAGAGCAATGAATCTGCATCACATTTTGTGTTAAACTTGAACATTCCTTCATGGAAACTATTTGGATGGTTCAGAAGGGTGCAGCTATGGCAACTGGGGATTGGCAGCGTCATCATGACAATGTACCCGCTCATGCATCCCGTCTCATGCAGTTTTGGGGCAAAACATCAAATCAGCCAGGTGACTCAGCCCCTCTCCAGCCCATTTTTAGCAGCCTGTGACTTTTGGCTTTTTCCAACACTAAAATCACCTTTGAAAGGGAAGAGATTTCAGACTGTCAATGAGATTTAGGAAAATAGGACAGGGCAAGCTGATAGCAATTGGGAGAACTGGGTGAGGTCCCAAGGCGATTACGTGGAAGAGAAACAAGGAATCATTGTCCTGTACAATGTTTCTTGTGTCTTCTTCAATAAATGTCTCTATTTTTCGTATTACATGGCTGAATACCTTCTGGACAGACCTAGTATGTTAGATGGGTACTAGACTTATTGGGGTGATCATTTTGTAAGTTATATAAATGTCTGATCACTATGTTGAATACCTAAAACTGATAGAATGTTGTATGTCAACAGTAATTGAAAAATGAAAAATTTATTTCTTCTAAAAATCCTCTGTATATGTCTACCTCCAGCTAGCAGCTGACAGGGAAGGAAGGGGGACAGTATCCTCTTCTCTAGGAAACCCCTGAGGTTTTCAGCTTTTGCACTTTTGTTTTTCCATATTTACGCGGTGATGCTACAATTGATGATTACAAGCTATTGATACCATTATGTTCTGAATTTGATCTATATGTTTTATTCATGCACTAGTTTTAGGAAAAGATGTCTATTATCAGAGTTATGCTAGCTAGCATTTTGGTCTCTTTCCAGAATTTGAATTCTATTCATAACCTGAAAAGTTTCATCATAGCTAAATAAGTCATCAGTGGGCCAAAGTTGAAAAAGCATATGTATCTTTTTTCTTCTCTGATTACACAATAGATCTACAATCAGGAAGAAATATTGATAATAAGAATGTCCCATAGTCAAAAACACCTTTAGGCTCATGAAGTGAGTGCTTTTATATATTTTTACCTCATTGGTTGGCCTTGGAAGAGATTAAAAACCAAACAAATATGTGCCTATTCTATAGTCAGAACTTATCAAATTAATTAATAGTATAGATCTATGAGAATGAGGTTGCACTAATTCCCAGTACCGACTAAACTTTCATGCCCCTCTTGGGAGTTCTGCCAGGCATAAGATTGACTTCTGCTGAACTAACTCCAATTATCCAGCCATCCCCTTTGTGACCAGTAGCATGAATTTTTGAAATGACCAAGTAGTGGGGTCTAAGGAGCTTTCCCCATGAAATAAACTTGGCATTTATTTGAAGTTCCAACAGATATCAGTGATTTAGCCATGTTAGTATTTTATTTTAACCAAGTGTGACACAGTGGGCAGCCTTGTCTGTAATAAAAACAAAATAGGTTGAGTGTATGTGTACTTTTCCAGTTTAATGAATTGCATTTTGAAGATAGACGTTAGTGTATTTCTTCGTATAACTATATAACTATCAGAAAATAATGAATGTAGGTGTTTTTTTTTTTTTTTTTTTTTTTTGGTGGTGTGGTGTGGTGGTGGTGGTGGTGGTTTTTGGTGGTGGTGGTGGTGGTGGTGGTGGAATGTAGGTGTTTCTTAGCTCAGTAATTCAGTGCACACATCTTATTGTTCAATACTAAGCTAGTGAAGAAACACAGAAATTGCCAGTTTTGCAAAACATATGTGTTCTAATTGTTCAGAGCTATTTAAACATAAAACTTGAAATAATATTTCATACAAATTAAGAAATTTGATGATCAGACTCCTGTCACTCGCTAATCACTCAAGCATGTTGGGAAAGACGAAGCAAAATGATTGAAAATAAAGTATTGGAAACAACCGTAAGGAAAACTTTAAATAATTTGGTGTTCTTTTTCAAAATAGATTATAATTAACCTCTTGTTTACATAAAAATTCATAATTCTCTTTCATTGCTTTGAAACTATTGCACTGAAATCAGTAATAAAGGTTGGCTGGTTTTTATATGAATTCTTCATATAATCAGTTACTAGGTTTTTCTGGTTGCTAAATTCTACTCGATAATTATAAAATCAGTCTGTAAGGTTCTGTTTTAATGAGCAATTTTAGATTGTCCTTAATTTGTGTAGTTGAATTATGATTGTATGTCTAGTAGGAAGCCTTTATTGGTCCTCAAAATAATTTGTTTTTAATTGGTTTACAAGTAAAAAAAAAAGGTTAGCTGATGAAGTACATAATGTACTGTTTTTTAGAACTTTTTTTAAATTTAAGTTCTTCGTGTGATCACAATAGTATACATGTAATTAATTGTGAAACGTAACCAGCTTATTAAGAATCTGTGTATTCATCCTGACTGGCATGGCTCAGTAGGTGGACATGAGCCGTAAACTGCAAGGTCCCCAGTTCATTTCCAGTGAGGGTGCGCACCAGGGTGGTCGGCCGGGTCCCTGGTTAGGGGTGTGCATGCAAGAGGCAACCAGTCGATGTCTTTCTCTTCTTCTCTTTCCTTCTCTCTTCCCCTCTAAAAATAATTATTTTTTTTGTTTTTAAAAGAAGTCTGTATCCAGCTTTTCAACTTGCAAAATATATATGATTGATGGTAATACAATTACTATGTTATTCAGCTAAGTGTAACTATAATAGTTTCACTTGACCTTAAGTTTTTAGTTCCCTAAATGTGGCAAATTAACCTGGAACAATAGGCTCCAGTAGAATATACTTTAAAATTAAGTTAGCAATAAATGAGACAAATTAAGTAAACTTAGCTTTGACAACTTCAGGTTTTATATATAATTTGAGTTATCACTAAAGCTCTTTTTAAAAATAATAATGTAATTTTTTTCTATAAACTTGTTTTCAAATGCATAATCATGAAATAGATAAGATTTTTTATCAATTGTTCTTTTTCCTTTTAAAGCTATTTGGCAAGTCCATTTAAAACTCAGTTCTTTCCAACACATGGATAATTTAATCCCTTTATTTTTCTTATGTTCTTTTTTTCTTTTTATTCTTTCTACTCTGAACTTACATCCTTTCTTTTTTTTTTTTTTTTTTCCCTATCTTCATTTTTTGTTATGCCATTACTTTTCTAAAGTTAAAAAATAAATAAAATTTACCCTGGCTGGCAGCACAATGGATAAGGCGCTAGCCTACGAATCCAAAGGTCGTTGGTTCGATTCCCCAGCTAGGGCACATGGCCAGGTCTCCAGCCAGGTCCGTGGCTGAAGGCAGGTAAAAGGCAACCATACATTGATGTCTGTCTCCCTCTCTCCCTTCCCCTTTCTGAAAATAATAAATAAAATTTTTTTAAAAATTTAACAATGCTATTTCCAAATTAAATAATGTGCAATGTATGGTACAAATTATATTGGGAAATCTTATTTATGTGTTTATTTTTAGAGAGAGGGGAAAGGAGAGGGAAAGAAAGGGAGAGAAACATCGAAGGCCCACAACCAAGGCTTGTGTGCTGACTGGGAATCAAACTGGAGAACTTTCATTGCTGGCAAATGCCCAACCCAGTGAGCTGCACCAGCCAGGGCTATCCATGTTGGGAAAATTTTAAACAGATAATCCATTTGCAGTCAAAATTGGTGCATTTTTATATTACTAAAGGCACAAGTTAATATGACCCTTTAGAAAGCAGTTTAGCCTTATGAATTAAGAATCATAAATATGTGCATGCCCTTTAAGTTAGAATACTACTTATATTTAAGACATATTCCCCATTTACCATTCATAATATAATAATACTAATTTACTACTAATAATAGCCCATTGAAAGCAACCAAAATGTCCAGCAGTGAGGTAATGGTGATTAAGCAAACTATCATCTATAGAGAATCAGATGAATTTTAATGTAGTCATTCATTAATAGCATTATTTTAAAGACTATGTAAAACCAGAGGGAGGAACAGCAATTTAAATAATGAATAGTTGTAAGTACATTTTCTGAAGATATATATGCATATTGACAGTCTGAAGAATATGCAAACATAAAAGTAGTTATGTTTTAAAGTATAGTTTTTCTTTGTTTTCTCAACTCTCAACACTGTTGTATCAATAATGAAAAAGCTTTTTTATGTGTTGGGCTTATAAGAAGCTGGTACAATGCTGAAGACTAAAAAAAAATTTCCATGTAAGTGTATATACAGTTAATGAATACCTTTACTTCAGAACATTTATCAAGAACACTGAGCTAACCAAAGTTGTATGGGTGCTTTGGGCTTTGTTTCAACAGGTACCAGTCAGTGGCCCAGACCCGGAGGGCAAGCTCCTTCATCACCAAGCTATGAGAATTCACTTCACTCCCTGGTAAGGGCCTCTTACAAACATACAGGTCACTTTTATCCGATAGCAGTTCATTTTTTTGTTTGTTTCAGTAAATCTTGAGTAATAATGAAAAAACAGTAGGATAGCATTACACACGAATTCTTTGCTAACAAATGGCCTGATTTATGATTTAGTTGAACAATATAAGACACATTGGGTGTGCCTTTCCCACCTGTTCTTTGGGACATCAAGCTTGTGGTCTAAGGACAGCTGGTGTTAAAACAGTGTTAAAGGGATTTGGGTTTCCTTGAAAAATCTAGGGCTTAATTTTTCTATACTTCTGCATTTATGTATAAGAGAAAACTTTTAAAAAAAAAAACAAAACAGACCAAGTAAAAGTAAGAAAATTAGCCCAGCAATAGAAAATGGTTATGTTTCACTCTTTCTCACATGATGTATCATTTATTACATTTCCACTAAAAATTTAAAATGTAATAGCATTCATTTTAGTCATGAAGCTTATTTCCCATGATTTCTTTTTTAAAAAGGAATGTATTATTAAAATTATACAAGCAAAAATGTTACTAAGGCAGTAGGATAAAGGAGCCTGTCTAGGTATTGAGTGAAGAATTTGTGGTTGAATGTTAACTACTGTTGCTTTTCTATGCTTACCACATAATTGCAAAATATTATAAAAATAAAATAAGGATGATTTGATGGAATGCCAAGTCATGCTATCATTCAGTAATTCCAGGTTGCAAGTAGAAGTTACTTTTCTGTGACTAACAGAATATATTCAAGTTTTCTTCTCACATATTTTGCAAGCACATATAAGCAATTTGTGCTATTTAGATGCTAACCTTATAACTTTGCTATTAAATTTCAGCCTTCTCATACCTTAATACAAGTAGATCTCACAGGTCTCCGCGTTAACTTTACTAACATGTTATGCTGACATGCACATCAGCTATTTCCTCATCTCTTTTGGAGTTAATCTTAACCTGTGCTTTGCCTCCTGTTCTGTCTTGACTTTGCCAGAAAAATCGAGTTGAGCAGCAACTTCACGAGCATTTGCAAGATGCAATGTCCTTCTTAAAGGATGTCTGTGAGGTACTATTTCTTTTAGATGGTGCCTTTTTTCTGTTTCAGTTCATTATAATTCCTATTATCTATTTAGAATCTTCCAGCCTGTACAGACTCCAGAGTCTTTTAAAATCAAACAATGACCATTTTCACTTTTGTAGCTGTGTTTTAAGGATAGACTCTTATTCTCTTACGTTGTTGAGAATGATTTTTTTTAAAGAGCTTTACTGGCATGTGCTTTTAATTTTAAAATTTCTAATATGTTTGTGTATGGGGCATGTGTGTATCCACAGACAGACAATATCACTTCCTCAGTTTTAATGGAAAAGGGTATTTGGATATGTTCATTATTTTAGATAGGTACGCTTTATTCACTTAAAACAAAATTATAACTTAATAGACTTGAGGATGTGTCCCCAATCTGCCCTCATTTCAAAGATCAGTATTAAAGTACAGGTTATCTTCTTTTATCACCATAATTGAGTATTAGACATAGTAGTACAGTAGCATTCATCTTTTATAGAAACTAAAAAGGAGTAACCTAATGGTAGATTGATGAAACAGTGATTTGTTTCTGAAGCTTTGTTAGTATTTTCTAGTCTGCTTTCTTTGATTGTTGATTTGTAGTGCAGGTAGTTATTTTTGAAGCTCCTTGATACTGCATTTTACTTGCTATCTTCCATATATCCCAAAGTAGGAAACAGAAGTTTATTGAATTTAAGTTACCAGCGGTAACCTCCATGTCTTTTTTCAATCACTCCAGCAATCTCGAATGGAGGATCGCTTAGACAGATTGGATGATGCTATCCATGTGCTGCGGAACCATGCTGTGGGACCTTCCACCAGTTTGCCTGCTGGTCACAGTGATATACACAGTTTATTGGGACCATCTCACAGTGCACCAATTGGAAGCCTCAATTCAAACTATGGTGGATCAAGCCTTGTTACAAGCAGTCGATCTGCTTCAATGGTAAAAGAGTGTTCATCCTTTTTATGATTTCCAAAGCCTATTGTCCTAAATGTTTTTTATGAAATATTTAGAGAAGAAGGACCTTCTTTTTGAGGGGAAATAGAGTGGCTTTTAAGAATTTCCTTTACTCAAGAACCTAGTATAAAGGAACCATGGACATGGACAACAGGTGGGATTGACTTTGCGGGGAAAGGGTGGGTGGGGAGGGGGACAGAGGGGAGAAAAAAAGGGATGGATGTAATACAACAACAATAAAATTAAAAGAAAAAAAAAGAATGTCCTTTACTGTCCTGAGCAGGGTCATCGGGGCTCACCATTGACCCTTAAAATCCTGCTATGATGATGTACAAAAGCAAAAACTATAGAGATCATTTTACCTTACACTGGGTTTTTTTCCCATGTGCATAGTAATTGACAGAACTGTTTTTGCCTTGGAATGGTGTATAGGATGTCTGAATAGCAAAAGCAGTAACACAGAACTGGATTTCAGGAGTTCTGGTCTCAGCCTCAATAGCAGAGGAAATGTGAAATTATTTGTATAGCTCCATATTTAAGCTTTATTCCCAAATGAAAAAAAAAAATGGGGTAATTTTAAGAATGGCTATAATTTAAGTGACAATGAGAGGAAACAATTTTAGATTAATCCCCAAAGAGAATAAAATAATTGAATCCATCTTTTTAAAAATATGGTAAATCTTTAGAGGGGAAAAAAGTAAAATTCTATAGCTATGCACATCAAAAATTTTATGTCGAGTGTCTTACATTATTTTTTATCCAAATGATCTTTTAAAGAAACGAAGCTGTTTTTGAACCTATTTAACCGATACCATGTGTCTGCATGTTTATAGCATGCTTTTTAAGATTCATTGCATGTTGTGAAATACTCTCCTATAAAACAGATTTCTAGCTGTAAGCCATGCGATCAATGCTAAAACTCACCTATCATCAAAATAATTAGGAGCCCCAAATGCTGAAGGCTTACGTTCTGTAAAATAGAATTGGTTCCAGATTTTCACATTCGCATGTTAGACAGCCATTTATGTCTACTTTGGAGTAGCTGAAGTAAACATCAAACAAGATAGCCTGGTTTCCTAAGAACAGTGTTTTCAGTAACATAGTTGATATTAGATGCCTGCATATCTTAACCACTTTGGAGTTTCTTTTTCCTTTTTTTTTTAATGTCAATAAGTTCCCTTTCAGTCCCTTTTAAAATTAGTTTTTGTTGCTATTGATAAGCTAATAAATGTGTGAACATTTATAAGTTGTGAACCCATAAAAATATAAGGGAGTATTGTTGTTAGTCTAATAAAAAATTTTAGGCCCTGGCTAGTGGCTCAGTGGATAAGCACCGGCCTGCAAACCCAAAGGTTGCTGGTTTGATTCCCAGCCAGGGCACATAACCAGGTTGCAAGCCAGGTCTCCAGCCAGGTCCGTAGCTAGAGGCAGGTGAAAGGCAACCATCCATTGATGTTTCTCTCCCTCTCTGCATCTGTCCCTTCCCCTCTCTATAAATAATGAATTTTAAATTTTTTTTAATTTTAATAGTACAATAATATAGCATTTGTTATAAATATAAATGTAGAATGTCAAACTATTATTTGTCAAAATACTCTTTATCCTTATTTGGAAGGATGCCTTGAAAATCAATGTATTTGAATCCCAAGTTTTGTCATTACTGCAACATTTACAGTTCTTATTCCTCACCTCTTAATCATTTTTAAATTCTTCACTGTTTATAGATTACTGTCTCTATTCCAATTTATCTGCTATAATATTTTATAATTATCTGACTCCTCCCAGAACATTCAAAAACATCCATTTTCAAAACATTGGTTCCTTTATTTCTATAAAATGGAACTTATGTCTTTAGACGTAAGTTTTTACTAACTTGGGATATGAGTTGGGATTTTTCAAAACCCATTCCTTCAAAGCCATCTACAAACTTAGTACATTTTAAAAGGATGTATTGGGGGGAGGGGAATTTGTTTCATTAAATATTGCCCTGAAGCTTTTTTTTTTTTTTTTTTAAGATTTTATTTCATTATTTTTAGAAAGAGGGGAAGGGAAAGAGGCAGAGAGGGAGAGAGACATCAATGTATAGTTGCTTTTCACCTGCCTCCAGCCACAGACCTGACTGGAGACCTGGTTTGTTACGTGCCCTGGCTGGGGAATCGAACCTGCGACCTTTGGGTTCACAGTCCAGTGCCTTATCCACTGTGCTACCAGCCAGGGCCTACCCTGAAGCTTTTAATTGAGAAAGTAGCTCACATATATCCTCTAGGAATTTGCTGCCCAGTTCAGAACATGAACAAAAGGGTTACCAGAGATATTCTTCAAAAGGAAAAAATTCAAGGTCAAGAAAAGAGAGTCCTCAGAAACATGACAAGTCTGGCTTAGTCTGAGCAGTAGCATCAACACCACAGCAACTAAGCCAAGATATTGCTTAGTGTGTCTATCAAGGTCTTCTCTTCAGTGCTTCTTACAGCTCCCTTAGAGGACACAGCTGGGGAAAATGTGCTGGACATCATCTGCTATATCCACCCCATTCAGATACAGTCTCTAGTAGAGGTCGAGATGTAGATGCTTCTGCCAAGCTCACCCTCAAATACATACAGTTATTAACTGACATAATCCAACCTTGTCAGTTGAGGCAGTATGCATCACCTGCCCTTCTGAAATTCGTTTTTTAATCCTCACCTGAGGACATTTTTTCATTGCTTTTAGAGAAAGGAAGGGAGGGATGAGAGAAAGAAACATCAGTTGGTTGCCTCCTGTACATGCCCCAACTAGGGAGAGAACCCACAACAACTTCTTGGTTTATGGGACGATGCTCCAAACAGCTGAGCCACAGTGGCTAGGGTGTCAATGAACTTTTTAGCTGTGAGTCCTCAGTTCTCAGTTTCAGCAAAAAGACCTAAGGATGATAAAATGAAATAACAGTCAGCCAGTAAGTCTTTCAGCTAAGTTTTAGGTATATTGTTAAAGATGACTCTTACTCTAGTATCTTTTTCCAAATCTGAGGGTTTCCATCAGTACCCACCTATATTGAATCAACTCTTCATATTCTTGAAGGTTGTGTGACTTGAGGGACACAATTATTGTAACTATTGCCAGCTGTCTCCCAAGAGTTATTTCCTTTTATTTATCCACTCTCATTTCTCACCCCTATATAGGAAGTGATAATAACTAAGAAATGACACAGATTTACATTCTGGCATTACTTTTCCTTTTTCATCTTGTTTAGCTTTCTGGTTAAACATAGATTAGTATTTGTTTTAGGACCCTAAAAATGGAGGTCACTTGGGCAAAATTACAAAGTAACCACAAAAATAGCAGTTTATCAGCAATTCTACTTAACCCATAGAATTTGTGAGATCTGCTTCTCAAAAATATTTAATTTTCATCATTCTGTTTGTTCTTCTGCAAAGAATGGAATTCTAATGAGCATAAATACTATGTTAGTAACTCTACAGAACATTCAGATAATATTTTTGTTGTAATGGATTTTTGTTCTAATGGACATTTGCTGTAAATCACCATCCTGATATCAGGTTTTAAGTATAATCGGTTTTTTTCTCCCAAAACTAGAAGGATCAACATACTTTTTCTGTAAAAGGCCAGATAGTAAATATTTTCAGCTCTGTAGAGTATCTGTTCTCTGTCTCGGCTAGCTACTTAACACTGACATGTAACATCAAAGTGTAACCATAGATATGAAAACAAATGGGTGTGGCCTGTTTCAATATAGTTACAAAGAAGAGTTCCTTTATTTGTAAAACACGCACAAACCAGACCTGTCCTGGCCAGGGCGGCTCAGTTGGTTGGGCTTCCTCTGGTGGGTCAGTAGCAAGCTCCAGCTTGGAGCCAAGCACTTGCCTGGATTGAAGTTCCATGCCTGGTCCAGGAGCATGCAAAGGAGTTTCTCTTCCTCTTTCTCCTCCCCTCTCCTCTCTCACCTGCTGAAGATAGGTGATCTTTATTTAAAAATAAAATCTTTAAATTAATAATGATAATAACAGAGCAGACTTGGCCCACAGGCCGTACTTTCCCAGTGTCCAATGTAGAACATAAATCAGCTTCCCAGTGCAGGAATTGACATGATTTTTTCAGGGTGGTGGGAGCCTATTAACTTTTTGCTTATTCTGGTTTAATGAGTAGTTTGGGAATTTTGTTGAAGCAGAATATTTGAGTCAGCCAGAATGCACTGAGAGTGGAAGAACAAGAGTTGATGACAGGATAAAAGTGGGACAAGGAGCTAAGCCATGCTGTCAATATTCCTGGCGGTGTAAAGGCTACATGGGCAGCTTAACCAGTAAAATATCCTTGGTCAAGGAAATGGCTTTCTTTATAATGTCTTTATAACAAGACTGTGCCAGTAGAGCCATCCACAGCTGATAGGACTGATTTGTAGGAGATCAGTCTTACTGGCTTATAAAAGAAATAATTAATCTGGTTTTTTCAGCTGTTCCAGAAGAAGATTTTTATATTTCACACCAAGCAGATGAGAGGACTACCACATGACAAAAATAAATGTTAATGGAGTCAGTGTCAAAAGACCTAATTTTGACTATTATTTCTTTATAAACTCAGTATATTTGACTGTATCAGTTTAAAATTAACTGAGGTTTCAGACTCAGAAGGCATTTAACATACTCAAGCTATCTAATATACACAAAAATTAAATTTCCTGAAAGATTGGTATATTGGAAAAAGAAACTAGGAAATGGGTATAATTAGTATAACAAGCCTGGCATGGTTTTAATATTTGCCCTTTTTTTTTTTTTTTTTTTTCTTTTAAGATTTTATTTATTATTTCCAGAGAGAGAGGGAAAGGGAGAGAGGCAGAGAGGGAGAGAAGAATCAATGTATGGTTGCCTTTCACCTGCCTCCAGCTACAGACTTGGCTGGAGACCTGGCTTGCAACCTGTTTATGTGCCCTGGCTGGGGAATCGAACCAGAGACCTTCGGGTTCGCTGCCAGCACCTTATCCACTGTGCTACCAGCCAGGGCTGTATTTGCCCTTATTTTTTAAATGGGGGTTAACATTTTATTTACTTGATTTTCTATTTCCTTTAAGTATTTTTGATGATTTTTTTCATTTTTGTTTAATACAAATATAAACTTATGGTTTTTCATCAGACACTTCTGGGAATGTAGTTGATATGTCAGTTAAATTTAAAGGCATACCAGTTTAATAAAGTATACACCTTAAAGAAACTTGCTTGGAAAAAAAATTAAAGGCACAAAATCAGGATTTATTTAGAACTATTAAAATTTCAACATTGGACTTTGGTTTTGCTCCCATTTATTTAGTGGAAGAATAAACTCCTGGAATAAATTGCTGACAGGAAAAAGTACTTGTATTAACTAGAAACCTAAAAAGGAATAGAATCATTCATTTTATTTGTCCTTTACAAAGAGATTTCCTAAGTCTAAAGTTGTTATACATCACATCTGTTTATGGTTGTAATATCTAAAATACCAGGGCCCATTGAGATGGATCCATGAGTGTACTTTTATCTTTTAACACAAAGTACTCAGTTACTCCTCAGTGATTTCAACTTCAGTCCAAACTAAGTTAGATTAGGAGCTTTTGGATGATGGAAGTTTGGTGCAACTCTTAAAAAGTCCCTATGTGGGATAAAATTCTATCCATCAGGTCTGTTGAATATTTTGTTGTTGTTGTTACAAGTCCTGGGGAAACTTCATCCAAGCCTGCCTGCTTTCTTTCCTTCCTTCCTTTCTTTTCTTCTTTCTCTGTAAATTGGTTGAAGTCTTTTTGCTGTTTAAGCTGTGGTTGGAGATGCATATTATTGTATGAGAGCAGAGTGAATAATGTTAAGTCATGAAATTTAAAACTACCTTACATGATTTAAAAGTATAAATCATATAATTTTAAGAGACTTAAGATTAAGTTGGTAAAGACTGACAGTTAAATAAGGTAATCTTTTGTTTAGAATAAGCACTTTCATCACACAAATACATTTGGAGTCATTTTAATTTAATAAAATAATTTGATTTTATTAGTATAAAGTTGTATACTGTCAGAATTGTTTGTCTAGGTTTCAGCTGAATTGGAATTTATTTTTAACTGTATTTTATTTTTTCTAAGCAATTTTCTTAAATGGGTTATTTAAAACTTTTTATTTTCATTAAAAAATTATAGTGATTTTTAAGGATTTTGTTAAACAGTTTTTTAATTCAAAATTGTTCCAAATGGCAGCATTTTTTAAAGTTTGAAAATTATATAGGTTATATATTATGGAAATACCATTTTAGGAATCATAACAAATGGAATTCTGCCAAGTTTCTAGCATAAAACCCCTCTCGAGGTAAAACAAAATGCATACAGTACATACAGAGCCTTTAATCAGTCTAGATTAGTACTGATTAAATTATTAGTATTCAGTGAATAGTACAAATTGAAGAAATTATTAGAATAGAATTCAGAATCAGACTGGAATTCATACTAGTACTTTGCAGTCTGTTCCTTAATTCACAAGACCCCTTATTCATCAACTAATTAGATTTAACATTTTTCCACCCTGGGTGCTAAAGCCATTGGCCAAATGAAATGATAACAGGTTTCTTGAAGGGTGCTTCCACAAAAGGAAGGCCATACATGGAATGTGAAGATTCAGAAGTAGGATGATGTCACTTAATGGGATGGGCCGTTTATTCTGACATGGAGCTCTTCATAATAATTGAAGTTGTGAACATCGCAGGCCCAAGGGTTTTTGCCTTCCGCTGCTAGTCCTCTAGTAGAAGCAGCCTGTCAGCTGTATGCTAACGAAATGAACAATTAAACAGGATCTTATCTGGCTGGCCTCACAGGCTCTATGCTCATACAAAGAACTGTTTATACACCTGTTGTATGTGTGTGGACAGAGCCATTTGAATGGGTAACTGCATATTAAAGGGAATATGGGAGCCAAGGTGTGTAAGGGTTAAAGAGAACTATGAGAACTGTGAAAGTCAAATTCTCCAGAAAATATATGAGGGCCATTTGTAAGGGGAATCAAGTTACAAAGAAAAAGTTCCTGCTGCTAACTTCATTAACATGAAAAACTCCAGACTTCAAGCCGTTTGCTAGTCTGAGGTCTATTTTTAAATATTTGGTGTTTTTTCTTTTGGAAGCCAATGATGTAGGTTGGTGTGAGAAAATAGTCTGTAGTATTCCACAGAGATGGAAATATTAGCTGGCATTTATAACCCAAAATAAATGGAGCAACCTTTCTGATTTTCCTTCAGGAAAAGGTAAAAGCTGTAAGATTTATTGTTAGATAATGATCCTTTGTCTGGCAAGCTTTTCCTCAGAAAGGAGGTAGCAGAACATTTTATTAGTAGAGATTCAGAAAGTTAAATAATTGTTTATACTAAGGAAATGAAAAGAAATAAAAATTTAGCAGAATACATCGTAATTTATCACTCACATGAGTGATAATTTTGTTACTATACAATGATTACTGTCAGTAAAGTGAATTTCGCATGTAGGAAGTACACAGAATGTTTAAGTTTTCCAATTTTAAAAGTTATTTCCTTTTAAATTACTTTGGTATAATATCTCACAATACTAAGGTAAGAGCAAAATTAACACGTATTACCAAAGATCACAGTTTTAAGATTATTATAAACATAAATACAGAAATCTTAACTTTTACTTTATCCTGCATTGATTTCTTCAACCAGTCAAAACTGTTCTAGTGATATTTTATCTTTAGAATAGGCCTGGGCTCTTAAGGTCCCAAAGTATTTGCTGCTATATATTATATTTATATCATGTCTATTTTTATAAAATGGATTTTTGAACTGACCCTCCTCTTAGATCATTGAGCAGTTCATAGTTAGCAAGAAAGCACCCTGTGGGTTAAAAATAAACATGACGGGGTGCCCTGGGGACAGAATATTATTAAATATTTTTAAAATAATTTTCTGTCTCGAATATAATTTTCACATCCCTCTCTTTTACTGGTGGTTAGGTTTAGTTGTTCCAGTTTCTCTCAAGTGCTTTTATAGGGGTAGCAGGGAATCTAAAGGTTTCGGGAAGATTTCAGTGGAAGGGAATAAAAGTAGTTTCTGTGGTCCCTCCCAATTTTAAGATTTTATTATTCTACTGTATGATGAAATGGTGTGGTTAAAAAAAGGATATAGTCATGCTTGATCATTTAAGGGAGTAGTAATATAGCTAATCCTTAGCAGTGACTAATCCTCAAATAATTTTAAAAGTAGTTGTGGAATATGTTAAAAAGTTTTTTTTTAACTATATTAAAGATAAGAATAAGGGTAGATAGAGGACAGATATTTCTTTAAAAGAGTGGTGGAAGACCTGATATGTTCTAATTAGATCCACTACCAGATTCTGCATTGCCTGAAATTCTGCTTTGGTTTCTTTTGTTTGTTAGCTCTTAAGAAACCAAAGGATAAACTTGCATAGGGGTATTTATACCTCTTAGGGTAAAATCCATACAAAGTCATTAAAGATAAAGCTTATTAATTACTCAAGAGGGATTCAGAGCTCAGCAATTTACTGGGATTGAAGGATTTATTGAAACCAGTGCTTCTCATGTATACCTCCAGGCAATAAACCTCTTTAATTAAAGGTTTAATCTTCTAGTTGACACATCTGATACTGTTCTAATAAAGCTTCATTTGTAGCTAAATTTTCTAAAAATACTGCAATAACCAAACATTAAGTAGTGTTTGCATGCCTAAACTTCACATCACAGGTTAACTGTGACTTGTGTATTAAGTTTGATTAAAAGTGAGAATAAAAAGTAGGTGGCATTTTTGTTGCCTAACAGTGTTCAACTTTTATTTTAATTTTGTGTTTCCTTTTGTTGTTTTAATTTTATATTTCCTTTTGTTGCTCTCTTAAAATTTTTAAGGGCAAGCATTTAGAGGAAGATAAAACACTATATGTGTGTGTGCCAAAGTAAAGATAAATATTATAACTTAGCATCTAGCAATATTTTTGTAAGTGCAAATTCATGCATACTTTAATATACAGGGTTGGGCCAAAGTAGGTTTACAGTTATTCACATGGAAAATGATACAATAATTAAAAAATAATGTAAGAGCAAACTTTCGCATACTTACAACTGTAAACCTGCTTTGGCCCCACCGTGTATTTAGAAAGTATTTGGAATAGGTTTTCAGATCAGTTCATAGAGGATTATTAATAGGTCCTCTAATATATAGTGCTTTATGGCTTCTGGAATGTTTTTTTCTTGTAGCTCATTTGCTACAATCTTCTAAGGGATATTAAATTTATAGAGATTGGAATTTTGTCATAAAACTATTGAACATAAAATTTAAACTACTATTAAGTCTTTTGAAATCCAAAATCCAAAAAAAGTGGCATTCAAGTAAAGTTGCTAGATACAGATGATGTTTTTTTATTAAATCCAGTAAAAAAATGTAAACAATTATTGCCCCTGAACTGTCTTGACCTGTTTTTTAACTTTAGGTTGGAACTCACAGAGAAGACTCTGTCAGTCTCAATGGCAATCATTCGGTCTTATCCAGTACAGTTACTGCTTCAAGCACGGACCTGAACCATAAAACACCAGAAAATTACAGAGGTAACTATGTCATTGGTTCTCAGCAATAATGCAGGTAGATATCATTAGGTGGGAGAATTCCACTACTGCATGAATGTAGAGCGTAGAGATTCAGGGTTCCAGTCTGCCCATTTGGCTGGGCAAATTGTTGATTTTTATAGATGGAACCATGTACACACTGTTCAGTTTTTACATGTCATTTTCTTACTGCTCCTGCTTCTGTTATGTCTGTTTGCCTTAATAACTTCCCCTCATGACTGAGTCTTCATGGTCCCTGGAGGCAGTGGGAAAGCCATATCTGAGTATGTTGAGATCTCTGAATGATTGGAGCTCTAATGTAAGGTCTGTTAAAAAGCAAACTGATAAATGTTATAATAGAACTTATAAATAAGTACAGATATATAGCTAATGTTAAGAATACCAAAGTAAAGTTATCCCAGTTGTATTTAACCATGATGCCTATTTAATGTGTTTATCCAGGAAAATGTGAAAGCTTATTTCATTTACCTTGGCAGAATCTTAGAAGTCAGTTTCTGAAAACCCATCCAGTTTCTCATACTTTGTTCATTTGTAAAATTGTGCCTTGAAGTGAGCATTAAACCATCAAGGCCAGGTTTGCTCTTCTAAATACAGATGCTTTTAAAAATCTTTTTCTCTTTAAGATTTGCAGATATACTCTTTCCAGCTCTAAAAAGTATACTTTCCTACATCTCCAGATTTCCCTTATAGCCCTCTAACAACTAAGGGTATTTACCATCTACAAAGCTTTTTACTCTTATTTCTAATTCATAAGTCTGGACATTTATTATGTTTCTTTGCCTCTTTATTAGGTGGCTTGCAAAGTCAGTCTGGAACTGTTGTTCAAACAGAAATCAAGACTGAAAACAAAGAGAAAGATGAAAACCTTCATGAACCTCCTTCATCAGATGACATGAAGTCAGATGATGAATCCTCCCAAAAAGACATCAAGGTTTCATCTAGAGGCAGAACAAGGTACTTGTTAGCATCCAGGTATTAAATTTCACTCACTTGCCATGGGTGAAAATACTTGGAAGATCAAAAGGTGTTATACATTTATTGTCAGTTATGTTCTAAATACTGTGTTGCAATTTTATGTATATTATCTCATTTAATCCTCATGGCATCTCTAAAAGGGAATCAATCCTAGAAAGCTGATTCCAAAATTATGTTTTCCATTATATTTTAGGGTCTACATATAAAAAAGAATTACATCTTTCCCCTCAATGCATGCAGTCTGTAAGACAATAAGAGGACAGAATAGCTAAAACAAATTAAATTGTGCAGTATATACATTTAGATACTTCTCATCAATAAATATTTGAATGTACTAATTTAAGGCTTAAGTATATAGGAAGACTCTAGTGTATGATTTAAACAGGCATTGGCAAATGATTGCCCGTAGGCCAAATCCTGCCCACTGAATATATTTGTAAATAAACTGTTGGGTTTTTTGTTTTTTGTTTTTCATTTTTAATTCTTACCTGAGAACATTTTTTCATTGCTTTTAGAGAGGGAGAAAAGGAGAAAGAGGAGGGGAGAGAGGAAATGGAGATCGAGAGAGAGAGAGAAACAGAAACACTGATGTAAGAGAGAAACATCAGTTGATTACTTTCTCATACACACCCTGACCAGGGACGAAACCTGCAGTCTTGGTATGAGCACTGATGGGACTCAAGCCCCTGACCTTTCGGTTTGTGGACAATACCCAACTGATCCACACCAGCCAGGGCTACGAATAAAGTTTTATTAGGACACTTTCACCCCTCATTTATTTGCATTTTTGTCTATGGGTGCTTTTGCACTGCAGTAATAATCATTTTTGAGTAGTTGCAGAAGAAAAACCAGGTGGCCCACAAAGCTGAAAGTTTTTACTGTCAGGCCCTCTATAGGAAAAGTTTGCCAATTCCTGGTTTAAATGGTGATTTGCAAAGAGTATGGAAAGGGAAGTGGATTGGTGTTGTTGGGGAAAGTTTTCCAGAAATTGGACTTGACCCTGCTTTGAAGTATGGATATTAACACATAGATGTTAGTTTCAAATGATTTCTATTTTCTTCCCTCGGATTTTTCTTACATAGTAAAACTAGATAACTTGAGATTTTGTGATCCATCCTGTTTCTTGGCATATATACACTTATGTATGTATCACATAATAGAGATTTGTATTCTAAACATTATTGTTTGTGTTAAATTATGGCCAAAGGAGATTATAGCAAGTGTAATAGATATAACTAAAGGAACCAGCATGGTCATTCCTGTATTCACATACTTAAAAAGGTGTCCTTTTGCCTTTGACATTCTGTTTTCAACACTTAAACATTTCTCAGGGGAAAAGTTAAACCTTAAGGTACTAATGCTATTATTTTAATATGCATTGTACTCAGTTGTACAGAGGCACGAGGAAGTGAAAATTGGGTTGTAGAATCTATGAGCCACTCCTTTGAGGCATCGTAATTCTTTCACAGGTTTATTATTCAAATAGAATTATAAGAAAAATAATTTGCATGTTTCCTCCGTATCCATCTTCTGATCTTATAGGTCTGAGATTGGCAAACTTTCGATGATAAGGGCCACGTAGTCTCTGTTGCAGCTACTCAACTTTGTCATTGTGCAGAAAAGCAGCCAAAGATAATACATAAACGAATGAGCTGGCTCTGCCAATAAAATTTTATTTACAAAAGTAGGTGGCCAGCTCCCAGGTCATAGTTCACTGAACCCTGTTACGTAAGTCATCAGAAATTGAAAAAGCAGTATAATAGGTTAATAATCGTGATACTTAGTATTTAGTAATAGTTCATGGGTTAATAACATGTCCTTCAGACAAAGTAGGGCTACCCTGGGTTTTACTCATGGTCCATCACATACTTGCCAGGAGACCTTGAGCAAGTTATTAAAGTTCTCTGAGCTTTGCTTCCTTCTCTCTAAAAAGGGCTTTTTGGTATAGAGTGCTTTTGGGAATAAACAGAACAAAGCGCACAAAGCCCTTTATACACTGTCGCATGCAGTAAACACTGAATAAAGGTACTTGAGTTACTGTTGTGATGATGGTAATTTAGGAATGTGATACATTCCTAAATACAGGTTTTCTTCTACCTGGGTCCTTGTTAATACCCTGCCACTCGGAAGGTCACTGATTTCCCTGGACCTTGCAGTGGTTTTCAGTCCTGCTGCGCAGTGTCCTGAAACATTTTAGAAATACAGGTGACTGATCCTCAACCCAACTTCATAAAATCAGTGTCTGTAATAGTAGACCTTTGAAAGCCGTGTTTTTTAAGTGCTCCTGAAGATTCTGATAAGTAGCCACATTTGGAAATCTTTGGGCTAGATGATCCCTTTGCAGCCCAAAAGCTAGAGATTCTCCATTATCAGAAGAATGCTTGTGTGTAATCCTTGAATAGTTAGCTTGTAAGATTCTGTTGTGTACTTCAATATTACAGTGCTCCGGTATTAGAAAAGAGGTGAAAACATTATTATTTGTGCACATCATCTTAAGGTTCTGAGGGGCTCTGCTCAATAATTTATTTCTGTAATATAAATAGAAAATTTTTTAATTTATCCTAAGCATCTATCTCAATTTTTTTTCTGTTTTCTTAATGCATTTTCATTACAGAAAGTGTGAAAATATAGAAAAGTATACATAAAAATCACCCAAAAACTCTACTACCCAGAATTAACCATTATCTACTTTTTAAGAAGAATCTTTTTCTGCTGCCCTGGCTGGAGGCAGAGTGGATAAGGTGCTGGCCTGTGAACCCAAAGGTCACTGGTTCTATTCCCAGCCAGGGCACATAACCAGGTCTCCAGCCAAGTCTGTAGCTGGAGGCAGGTGAAAGGCAACCATACATTGATGTTTCTCTCCCTCTCTGCCTCTCTCCCTTCCCCTCTCTAGAAATAATAAATAAAATATATATAATTTATATATATATAAATGTATTTCTATAATTGGTTTCATTTAAATTTTAAGTACGCTAGATATCATTTTAATTTCAACTTTTTTATTTAACAGTGTATTTTTAACATTTTCATCTATCCCCGAGTCTTCTCTGCAAAATGGAACACCATTTCTACCAGCCCAGGATTTTCCACATACCTCTTTGTAATCAGTACCCTCTCCCATCCCTTGGCAGCCAATGATCGCTTTCTGTTACCATAGTTTTATCTTTTTAGAAGTTCATGTAAATAGAATACAACATGCAGTCTTTTGTGTCTGATCTTTTACTTAATGTAATCTGCAGCTTGATTTTTTTAAGAGACTGCTTAGTAGACCATTGTCTGGATGTACTATGATTTATCTCACCCATCTCCTGGTACTGGCACCCAGTGTGTTACTAATAGTTCTGTGATCAGCTTTCTTTACATATGTTTCTATGTAAATCTCTAATTATATTTGTAGGATGCATTTTTAAAGGTGGAATTGCTGATAAAGAGGTAATGAACATTTTAGGCTTTGGATTTATTTTGCCAATTTAAAAAAAAGCCAGTTAACACATATTTTTATATCTATTATATAAAAATATAACTGATGAGGATATTATATATGTTATATAAAAATATAAAAATATTCACTGATGAGGATATTTCTCTCTGAAACAAAAAATAGTCATTTTCTGCGGTACACCTCTCACTCTATGCCTTTAAACCAGCATATATTTAAGAACATCCATAGGTTTAGCAAATTAACACATTAGTGTACTCAGACAGGATTTCCCAAATTTAATGTACATGCAGAACAGCTGGGGGTCTTGTTAAAATGCAGCTTCTGATTCAGTAGGTTTGCAGTAATATTTTTAACAAACTTCCAGTAATGCTGATCACATTTCAAGTAACAAAGTGACTAGAATATTATGTAGTTTATTCAGGTTACATTCATGAAGAGTTTCACTAGAATGGAGACATCTTTATGCTATAATATGCAATGAAAATGCACTTTTAATGTACAGGGTAGGGCTAAAGTAGGTTTACAATAATAAATAATAATACAAGACTAAACTTTTTTACATACTCACACCTGAATGCCTACTCTCGCCACATTCTGTATGTGATATAATTTCAACTGTGTAACGATATCTGTGCATTGAAGAAAGATTGGAAAGAAGTAAACATTCATATAAAGGGTAGCGTTTACTTCTGTTTGGTAAAGTTTGTAGGTAGTGTCCATATCCACCTTTGTACTTTAAATCAGTAAACATATCCATGCTTTATAGGGAACCTAATAGACATTGTCGTTGCTTTGTCTCCAGCAGTACTAATGAAGATGAGGATTTGAACCCGGAACAGAAGATTGAGAGGGAGAAGGAAAGGCGGATGGCTAACAATGCCAGAGAACGCTTGCGTGTGCGGGATATTAATGAGGCATTCAAAGAGCTTGGTCGAATGTGTCAGCTCCATTTGAAGAGTGAAAAGCCCCAAACAAAACTCCTTATTCTTCATCAAGCCGTGGCAGTCATCCTTAGCCTAGAACAGCAAGTCAGAGGTAAGTAAATGCAGCAAAGGTACAAAAGTGGTCTGCCTCCGTTGGGCACACGTTTCTGTTTCCACTCACTCTTCTGCTTGGGCAAATTGTTTGCAAGTTCAACTAGTGCTTTTACCACTGCATCATCTAGATCAAGTTTCCTTTCTAGTTCTCTCACCTCTGCCTCACTAACTTGGTCACTATCTGTAGGCTCAGTGCTTCGCATAAGCCAGCAGACCTTAATCCTGTGTAACAGCACAGAGAGCAGCAGCCCCTGCCTGGTTAGTGTTAATGCTTTCTGCTTCTTTGTTCTTGTTGACTCTGGTCTCCCACACTGTTGAATTCCCCTGCCTGGGCCTGTCCTCCTCCTGCTCCTTCCTGTCTTTCCTACTTCTCTGCACTCAGTTTCTTGCAGGCTTTACCCAGGGAGCGGCTATTTGGTTGTACTGTTTCATAGTCTGTCTGGATATGGCCCCTCCTGGCTCTGCATCACATGGTACTTTAATCCCATGTCAGTAACATGTCAGGCCTTTTTTTTTTCTTTATCCTCATCTGAGGATATGCTTACTGGTTTTAGAGAAGGGGGAAGTAGAGGAGAGAAACATCAACGTGAAAGAGAAACAATGATTGGTTGCCTGTCATGTGTGCCCCAACTTGAGGACTGAACCCACTGCCCAGGCATTTGCCCTGTCCAGCAGCAAACTCTTTGACTTTTTGCTTTACTGGCCGATGTTCCAACCAGCTGAGCCACACCAGCCAGCACGGTATCAGGACTTTTTTGCTGATCCCTAATCAGGAGAGCCATGATCTTCTTGGGCTGGTACGTACTGGCGTGCCTGTATGTCTCTAAGGGTAAAAATGTGACTTATATAGGCTCATCCACCACTGACTCAGACAGCTCCTCCAACTGTTCAGCTTTTCAAAAAGTCTGATGGAATCCTGAAGAAGCTTTGAAACTTCATTTTTTGAACAAGTATTTATTACTCTGTCCCAAGCAGCTATGTGCTAGACCCTGATTTTATTAAGTAATGCAAGCCCTTGAGAGATTCTACCATTGAGGTTGCTTTTTTTTGCATATTACTTGTGTGTCTTTTTATCCAAAGTTATAAATACTTTATCCTAAGCTTTTATGCAAAGAATTTATAGATATGACCTTGGGTTTCAGACCCTGCCTCTAACCTCTCTTTATTGAGAGAAATTGTCTTATTCATTAAATATTAATATAATATTTTAATTAAAGAAAGTTGGAAAAGGAAAAAAATTGAAATAAACATACTTGAAAACTATAACCATGGACCCTCTGCATTGATTACAGAAAGACACTATCTTTAGGGAAACCAGAATGAGAGAAGTCAAACACATTTTTAGAAAAATAAAAGATAGTGAATTATCCATCCTATTTATCCATTGTCTCTTCAATATATTTAATGAATAAAAATGATGACTAGATTATTTCATGCGTAACCAACCTACCACTGATGCCAGATACTTACTCCTATTATATTAAGACCCCCTGAAGTATCTGTAAAGAGTAAATGTTAATGAAACCTGATCTTCAAGGAGCTATAAACTACCATGAGGTATTTGTAAACATTCTGATTGTGACCAACTCATCTGTGACAAGGGCAGGTTCCTTGAAGTATGTCCTGTCACTTTGCCAAAGATTCTTACTCAGTTGTGCCTGACACCCTTTGTCTCACTCAAAAGACAGCAGGACACCTTTGGTAGTGGTCCAAGTACATTCATCCTCCTCTGCAGCCCCAAGATATTTCGTACGCTGACTCCACTCATTTATTTTCAGATTATTGCCTCAGTCTGGCTGAAAGTCTTACTGTCTTGACAACAGTGGGGAAGTACCTACTCTCAGATACAAGCCATAAAAATGAAAAATACATCTGTGTTTGAAAAAGTTGTAAACTTCACTGTCCCTGGGTGATTTTATGCATTCATTTGTAAGATTTGACTTTGTAGTAGTTCCATTCAAGTACCTAGAATAGAAATGATAAGTCTGAGAGAGGATCTAACATCTAGGCTCTGGTCAATGTTAACGGGTACTGACTTTTTCACACAGTTTTGGAAAGTTTATATAAGGAGCCATTGACTGATTAGAGTTGGAACAAAACTAAAATACACTGAACTATAAATTCATTAGGGACTTCTCTAGTATTCATAAAAGCTTACCTTCCTCCAACCCGCAGACTCTGGGCTTATAAGCCCAGAGCCTTTATTTCACACTTTAATGTAAAAGCCATGTAAAATAACTTCTTAAAAGGCACTCTGATGGTTGTATGTCAAACAGGGCTTATAACTGTCCTTATAGCCCACTGTAACCTATGCATTGTCTATAGCAGCACCTTCAGAGTTGGATATAGCCACTGTCTTTCTCCGGATTTTACCTCCGGCAGTTTTGAGTTATTTTCGGTAACCAGTTCACTTTGGAGAGCGTCTTCATCCTTGCAGGGGCCCTACCCAGAAGTCCCTAGACCCAGCAGTTTCTACAAAGATGTACGTTCTATTTCCATATATACTTTGTGCATCTTCTGGACTCTCTGGGCTCCACTTTGGTTTTGGATAGTGCTTCAAGACTTTATGTGGCTCTTTAATCCACTGGACAAATGGTTATAGCAGGGGGACAGCTAGGTCCAGGCCTCGCAGTGCATCTGGAGAAGACCAGGAAGGATGACTTCCCTTCCCAGCTTCAGTTTTGCCAAAGCAGTTTTTGTGCCTTGGTGCCCCACATATGAAATCCTATCTGACCCCTGACTTTGCCAAGGTAAGCCTTTGCATTATCATAACTACAATTTTGTGGAACCTTAGCAGATTTCATATATTACCTTCAAGTTTGTACTCTGAGCTTTTACTGAAGGTTGAATTACTAGTCAAGTACTTCTTCATGAGCTCTAACCGGTGTACCTCAAGTTGGCTGGGCATTGTTCCCCAAAGCAAAGGGTCACTGATTTGACTCTTTGGGCACATGCCTTAAGTTGTGGGTTTAGGTTCAGTCCCCGATCACAGCAGGCAACCGATGGATGTTCCTCTCTCCCTCTCTCTTCCCTTCCCCTCTCTCTAAAAATAAATAGTAAAAAATTAAATGCTTCTTCATCAAACTCTTTTACAGGTCAGTTCATCAGCTCACTTCCAGTGATAACCTAGAGTCATTATAAATAGTATAATTTTAATTTCCTAGTCTCTTAGTAAGCTTGAAAATGAATAAACTAGAACAATGGTTCCCAAATCTGGTGGGTCACCTGAGGCTTTTCCTTTTCCTTGACAAATCTCCAGGCCCTACCCTCAGGAGATTTTTATTTAGTTGCAACAGGATGGTCAAACATGATAGTCTTAGCATATTCGTTGATAATACTGTACTCCTTACTACAATTTCAGACTAAAAATGGAGTTTACCCACAAGAAACAGATGTTAGAGAAAACAACAGCAGGTGAGATAGCAAAAATATATGTAAGGTGGAAAGAAAGTAGAATAGTGATAACTGGCTTATTTAGACAGAAGAAATGAGGTGAGTCCAGGAAGAAAACCAGCAAGAAGCAGAACAGTTTACCACACAGGCACCCTGGCCCTGAAAGACCTGTACTTTGGAGGTGCTGATGTTGGCAGCAGGCATCAGAACTAAAACCAAAAAGACTGACCGAAGGTTTTGTATGGAAAAGTAAGTCTCCTCTCCACTTCATATTGCATCTGCCCTCTCTTCCCTTCCACCATAAAAGACAGGAGCAGTATTTTGGGAGGGAAGGATGAAATCTGGAACACCAGGAAGAGCAGAGAATGCGAGGCATGAAGATAACAGCGAAACCCTCAGCCCTGTGTCCTGCTTTCCTTCCCTAATGCTGGCAACCAAGGATATTAACCCCATTTTCAAGAAAACTGGAGAATTCTTTTCTAGAGAAACTAAATATGACCCATACTCTAGAGAAAATACCTCAAGGTTTAGGAATTTCTGAGTAATAATGCCGTACATTTGGATTACCATAGAGTAAAACCCACAGAAACAAAAATAATGGCAATTTGCTCAGTTTAAGACCTAAAAGTCCCTGATTCATAATTTATGACTATAATGATAAAAATTATTTTCCCATTGCAGAGAGAAATCTTAACCCCAAAGCAGCCTGCCTTAAGAGAAGGGAAGAAGAAAAAGTGTCTGCCGTATCGGCAGAGCCGCCAACCACACTACCAGGAACCCATCCTGGGCTTAGTGAAACTACCAACCCTATGGGTCATATGTAAACATCAGCCAGGTAAGTAAGGGTATGGAAAGAAAGTACAAGGAAATCACCTGACTTACCTTAAAATTGAACCTTTGAACAGAATTCTCTAGTGACATAGGTTGTAGTAAAGTTTGTGTATAATTTGAAATCTAACAGTTTATCTTTGTTACATAGTCATACTTAGAGAGCTGATGTCATCTTATACCCAATTACTCTTCTCTTCAAAGTGTGATCATATCCTACGATTTATAAAGAATTTTGGGTTCTGTTCTGGATTATCATGAATGTCATTCTGATCCAAGAAGAAAATAGCTCAGTGATTCTTCCATCAAAAAATACTTACATTCCTCATTTCTCTACCAGAAATATTTGACTATATTGTCAACCAGTTTTTTGTTGACTATCCACCTCTTCTTTGCCATGAAATCTTTATGTATAAAAGAGTTACTGCTTGCTTCCATTGGATCAGTAATACAAATTTATAATATGCATCTTTCTTCCCTGTAAGAATATCAGTTATACCTTGAATCTATTAATGAACGTAGAGGTGTTGTATATGATAGAAACAGTGCTGTTCTTTGGAATTTTACTTGTTGAAACATTGTTCTTTTTGTCTTCCTCTTTATAAAATAAACACAAATTACTTCCTTGTAATTTTTTTTAACTGAGTGACAAAAGTAATATGAGGTTGTTGCCTAAGTAGTTAATATGAATCACCTTTTTCTTAACTATATGCATTCACATTATCTATAATTAAACTGTATAGTTAACATTTGTTAGTAGAAATTAATATAGACTGTAATGGAATATTTTGGGCAATAACATTTTAGCTAGCATCAGCAGTGTATACTTCTTTTTCCAGCTTTATCAGCAGATAAAAAACAGGAATGAATGGGAGGTGTGGAGCAGGAAAACTATTTCAAATACAATTTTATTTGATCAGTTTGTGGCTGTCCTTTTGAGCTGAAAGTCTAGAATTTGATAGAATAAACTGGGCCCAAACTAAAGATTTTATTTGGGAACAAGAGGGAAAATGTTGATGTAATTATTTCTGTCAGTTACAATTCCAGCAGCGCACTCCCCCCAGAAAAATACCCAGCTCTCCAGCTGATTGTTCATGTCAGAGACTGCAGGCAGGCAGGGACCAGTTCACGTAGAGGGCCCCTAAACCCAAGCCATTGTCTCATGTTCTGTGGAAAATACTGAGTATCATGAAAAAACAAATACTTTTGTTCAAAAGTAAACTTTGAAATTTTAAAATAAAAATGTGCCACTGGTCTCAATGCTAAAGTAACTTTTTAAATTGGCAGATCATTTTGAAAAAGCATGATGAGAGGTAACCTTATACTCAGGTCCCGGGTAGCCACCGGGCTGTGAAAATAACACTTGATATTTGTCATATTTATCTCAGAGCCTATGTCTTTTTTTTCCTGTCTCTAGTTTGTTGTACCCATTTTCTCTTATTCTCTTCCTAGTCTCCCTGTAGCTCCTTTGCTTTAACTCTGTCTCCCTACCTCACATCTGTCTGTCTCCCTTCTGTTTACTTTCTGTTCTTTTTACTACTTCTATATCTCATATGACTTTCATATCTCTACCCGTATCCCTATAATGAGGAAATTCCCCCACTTAAGTTAAATTAAACCTTGAGATTCTCACCTATCAAAAAGAGATCAAGAATCCTTTATTTAAAAAAAACGCTTCAGGGTTACAAGAAATGTAGTAAATGCACTTTGTTTCATTCGGTTTTATAGGCTAGTGTTTCTTATCTTAAAATATATCTTAAAGGTTGCTAATTTCATAAGCATGGTTGACTGGTTCCACCTGATAACCTTGAATTCTTTATAGAACTAGATGGCAGATTGAAACCATTAGGAAAACAACTGCTAAAATCAAGTTAACTGACAAATGATCACAGAATGAATGACTATAAAAGCATAAGAATTTTCCACCATGTCATGTGAGGCCCAGTAACTTTGAGTATCTCAGTTATCCATCCCTAAGAGCATCACTCTGTTGCAAAACAATATTGTGGTTATTGTTTTAAAAGGAAGTGACAAGTATGTGTCTTCCTAAAACTATTTCCATCAAAAAATGGCTAAAATGGAAAACTGTAGAGTTACTACTGTATATATTTTCATTAAGAATATAATGAAGCCCTGGCTGGTGGCCCAATGGATAGGGTGCCGGCCTGCCAATCCGGGGGTGGCTGGTTCAATTCCCCAGTCAGAGCACATGGCCAGGTTGCAGGCCAGATCTCCAGCTGGGTCCATGGCTAGAGGCAGGTGAAAGGCAACCATACATTAATGCCTCTCTCCCTTCCCCTCTTTCTAAAAATAATAAATAAAATCTTTTTAAAAAAAGAATATAATGTAGTATTATATTCTTGGCTAGTTGTGGTTCATTGGGTTGAGCACCAGCCTGCAAACCTAAAGGTCACCAGTTCAGTTCTCTGTCAGGGCACAACCCTGGGTTGCAGTCTAGGTCCCCATCTGGGGACATGTGAGAGGCACCCAATTGGTGTTTCTCTCTCTCGCTTTCTCCCTCACTTTCTCCCTCCCTTCCCCTCTCTTTGAAAATAAATAAATGAAATATTTCTTTAAACCTTTTTTTTTTTAAGATTTTATT
This sequence comes from Noctilio leporinus, assembly GCA_004026585.1. Classification (NCBI taxonomy): domain Eukaryota; kingdom Metazoa; phylum Chordata; class Mammalia; order Chiroptera; family Noctilionidae; genus Noctilio; species Noctilio leporinus. Next base: position 640,331 of record PVIW01000185.1, on the reverse strand, counting down.
TCATTATTTTTAGAAAGAGGGGAAGGGAGAAAGGCAGAGAAGGAGAGAGACCTCAATGTATGGTTGCCTTTCCCCTGCCTCCAGCCACAGACCTGACTGGAGACCTGGTTTGCAACCTGGTTATGTGCCCTGACCGGGGAATTGAACCTGCAACCTTTGGGTTCGCAGGCCGGCGCCTTAACCACTGTGCTACCAGACAGGGCTTGAAATATTTTTTTAAAGAACATAAATATGTATAAAATTTGTACTATAATCGAGTCAATTTTTTTTTAATGTGCATTTATTGAAGACCTGCTGTGGATCAGGAATTGGGACCATTATGAAAATAAATACAAAATGGTCTCTGCCTTCAGAAATGTTTAGTGTAGAGAAGATAGGTGTAAACTGTTAACGCAGTATGATGGGCTGGATGTAGCAGTAAATGTACACTTTGTGTTTCCATTGGGAAATGTATGAGTATAACCTTAGGCATTGCCAACTCGAATGTTGCAGAATTAGGGTTTGCATAATTATCACAGCTATTGTGTAATCCTGTATTTTGTGACTCCGTAATCACATGATCTTCTTTTCTCTTTTTTTTTGTAAAGATTTTATTCATTATTTTTAGAGAATGGCAGGGAAGGAGGCAGAAAGGGAGAGAGACATCACTGTATGGTTGCCTTTCAAACCTGCCTCCAGCTGGGGACCTGCTGGAGACCTGACTTGCAACCTGGTTATGTGCCCTGGCTGGGAATCAAACCAACAACCCTTGGGCTCAAAGGCCAGCACTAATCCACTGAGCCATACCAGCCAGGGCTTCATACAATCTCCTTTTAAAAAATGTTACCACATACATCAAGTAAAACCATTTCAATTACACCTTGAACAAAAAGGCTCATTTATAAATCATTTAGCAGACTGCTAATTTAGTGTAAGCCTGAGTATGAGGAATATCAACTTATATTCCAGTCGTTGTTGTTTTCTGGGGAGGTGTTTGTCTTTAACAACAATGTCCTAATTGGTTCTGTTCTTTCTCTTGGCCCTCCCTGCCACAGTTCCAGAGTTATCAGTAGGCTAGATAGAAGGTGGACTCTCCTCAGAAGGACTTGGACAACTCAGATTATCTGAAGACAAACCTGATAGGAGGGAGAAGAAAAAACAAAACACTTGAAACAAGAAACGCAAACATAATCCTACGATCAAAGCAACTGGTCAACACTTCCATCCGAAGTGAAGATAGGAAGCTCATCAGATAGAACGTCAGCCCATAAGACGTTTGCAACATACCATTTTGTTGCAAGCAGTGTGTCGCTTCTGCACAATCAGAGACTGTCTTGATCTCTCCACTCACCGTGGAAGTTGCCTTGTGCCTAAACTGAATTGACAAATGCATTGTAACTACAAATTTTATTTATTGTTATGGAACTGTAAGGTCTACATATAAAGGGAAAAAGTTAATGTGGAAAGCTGATGTGCACTCAGCTGATGCCAGCATTCATTAAAGCTGTTCACGTGCAGAGAACAAAGCAGTGACAACCATTGGCCCTTAGCATTCCCGGCATACCTATTAGTGTCTTAAAAGGGAAGGGGAAAGTCTTGTGTTGCCCTCTCCTATCCTTTTGCCATATGAATAGTGTTTTCCATAAAATAGGAAAATATTGCTTGGTATATATAGCATTTCTCTCACTCTCATTTTTTCATTCATTTTTATTTTCTCTTGGTGGGCGTCATATTTGGTCTCTGAAACAGAATAGTTTGTCGTCACAGTCCAGAATCCTCCATGTAGCCCTATGTGCTTTGCATATTTACCTTACAAAGATCAGCAGAGACCACCTGTGACCGTAGCTTAGCTACAATTTTGAAAGGGGAAATTTTTTCCCCAGGATTTCCCCCAAAATAAATACTGCTTTATTTCTGATAGTAACCAAGACTTTCAAGCTTCTAGGTTTCATAGCAAAGCTTGTAATAGCAAGAAGTGTAAATTACCAGGGAAGAATCTACTATTTAGAAATTGCTTTGTTTTCCAAGCAGGAAGTACTACATACAGTACTTGTAAAGTGTTAGCTGTAAGTAAGCACAAAATGGATTTAACATACAAAGAAGATTTTCAGGCTGTGGCAATGGTGGCCATAACAGAACTCAGTCGCCACCAAGGCAAGTAGTGTGACAAATGAACATACCACGCCGAGGCAAATTACTTAATGAGGTAGGAGAGCCACCCATTTTTCCTTATCCTAGCCTTTATTTCTCTGTCGTTTGGGTGGCTGGCCGGTGGGGAGGAGTTCAGTGGGTGGTTTAATCAGCTGCAAACCATCTATCTGCCCCTGTCCTGAGAAGAGCCAGATTAGCATTAAAGCAGTACTTGTCTGTCTTAAAACTGTGCATTAAGACGCCCCTCTGTCTCTTATCCTTAAGAGTTGATTTTTAAGACATAATAATCACTTTGAACTTCCATGAAATCCGTCTTCCACCACAACCACCCTGGGAGAGAAAAACATGCTAAACAAGGTTGTCTTGGCTTAATAATTCCTTACAGCCAGTATCAACAGTGGCAGTCAGCACACAGAGGAAAGGACCCAAATCACTATGTCACTTAATATTTCTGTTAATTTGAAAGAACAAAAAAACAAGACAGAACTTCAGATCCTCCAATCAGGATGATTCCTAACAAATCAGTCTTTTGTGAACTTAGTGGACTTTTTGGTTACTTTAATTTGCATATATTCTCCAAATACATCAGACTCTATCTGTGGCCTTGTTCTTCATTTCAGTGTTAATCAGCTAAACAGAAATTGTTGCTTATGATGTGTGAGTGAACATATGCCGCTGCCTGGCATTTTTTCTTCAGAGCTTGTTGTCTTTTTCGCTATATTAGACTTTGCAGTACGCCCAGAAGCTTTCCTTCATAAAATAGAAAGAAAAAAACATTTGGCTTATTTTTCACTGTAGCTAGTCTTTTATACAATAATCTTGTAAGAAAATTTCTTGAATTCTAAATATTACTCTTTCTAGATTTTTGAAATCGAAAAGTTTTCAGTAAAAAGTTTCTTACTTTATTTTATTATATTAGGTAGTAAAAATGTAGGGTTATTTACCATAACCTGTTCATTAATATCAGAAATTTACAATAGCATTTTAAGACCATAGTAGGATTCTAGCATACCGTGTAGTACCTATGGAGTATTGTAAGAGCTAATTGTCCGAGATGAATTGCTTCTCATCTTGTTCTCCAGTTTCCATTGTTGGTTTATTGAAGATTTGTATCCTGTGTCAAATTCAAGGTATTACTGATAAATCTTTTCAACCAGCAGCAAGAAGTTCAAACTTTTTTCTGTCACTGTAACAGAAAACACAATATGTATATAACATCTATGTAGCAATAAATGTGCCATCTTTTTTTTAACATAGTAAACTAGTGAGTTTTTACATTCCTCTCTCAAAGAATAATGCATTTTGTTTTCTCCATCTCATTCCACTCTGCAATGTCCACACTGCTTTTCCTTTTTTTTTTTCTCCTGGCTCTATTGAAATATAATGGACATATAACATGAAATTTAAGGTACACAACATTATTTAATTTGGTGTATGTATATTTTGCATAATGATTACCCTAATAAGATTACTTAACACTATCACCTCACACAGTTGCTGCTTTGTGTGTGGTGAGAGGCGCACACTGCTTTCCTTATCTGCATTATCTACCACGTTATCTGGGAAACCGGTCAGGGCAGAATCAGTCTTGTAGAATTACGTTGATATTCGAGTCTGTAACTTCCGTGGGTTGTGAATTTCTCTTGCTCTCTACTGAGAGTGGCCTTTTAGCCTTTTCTTGAAGGTTGACCAAATATCGATTAATAGTAATTAATTACTCATTGGCAGTTCTAGAAAAAAGGAAAACTCACATGAGGTTTTTCAAATGAACATTTCTTCAAAGCACTTTTCACATGTGTTATGTCCCTTTTCTCACAAAGAGAAATATGTTATATTTAGAAAATGTTTGTATTTATTATTTTCAGATAAAAAATTGTGCATTCACCTCAGTTTTCACACACGCACCACCAAAAATATGCATGGTGATAATCCATAAGGAGTTTGTGCCAAGCAAGAGCCTGAGAAAAACAGTGGCCCAACTTTCCGTAGGGCCTGTGTGTGACACCCGTGTCCTTATCACACCCTCTTGGGATCCTGGAAGTTGCTTCTGTTGGTGGGTTATGAAATCTGCCACCCACATTGGAGGCCCAGCAGAGCAGTTTACTAACTATGGGATTGGGTGAAAAAAGGTAAACATGTTAGTTTGATTTCCCTTTATACAAAATGATAACCTAAAAAGTTCCATCTAAGAAGATAACATAGAATGGTAGAACTGAAATGAAATCTAGAAACCATCTCATCAGCTGCCTTGATAGATTTATAGAAACTGAGGCCCACAGAGGCTGTATGTCTCTGAGAATAATAACTAGTAACAGACCAAGGTGCTTAAAACTTTTCTTACAAAATCTTCATGTCTTTGTCTTCCTTCTCTTTACAGATTTTTAGGCCAGTTCTAGTCATTGGATTTATTTTTCTCTCTACTATGTTTTTTTTCTTTCGTACGTTTTTTTCTCTCATGGAAAGTCAGATTTTAAATACACATCACGTAGTGTGTATGGGTGTCTATGTATGTGTTTTTAAAAGCTGGGTATTAGTTTTGGCATCAAACCGTCTTCAATTCAAATCCAAGCTCAACATCTAATTAACTCCGTTTCCTTATCTGAAAAAATGGAGCTACATACTCGAGTTGTGTAAGTACTGAATGAAACAATGTATGGAAAGCTTTTACCATGGTTCCTGTCACATAATAAGTACTAAGTACTCAATAAATGATAAATATTTTTTAAATAAATAGCAGCTTTCCTTACAACCAGACCCGAGGATGAGTCCCGTGCAGCTACCCCAAGGTGTCAGCCCCCTGCAGGAGTGTAGGTTCTTTGGGGGCAGTCCAGTGGAACGTTCATTTTCAGCACCTTCCTGTGACTGTTTTGAGGGCTTTTAAAATCTTCCCATGTTAAGAGGGGGCAGGTAGCTTTGCCTAGTCGAACTGTGCAGGTTGATAGCTGTTACCAGTTTGGGTCTTCAAGAAGCAGATGCCAGGGTGGAGTTAGAAGCGAGGGGGATTTACGGACCTGATACCCATGGGAAACAAGGGAGAGGAGCCGGGAGAACTCGGGATTGGCCTTCAGACTGTGGTGCAGGTCTGAAGTCTGGGAAAGGGAAAGAGGGAGGAAGAAGGGTTCGGTAGGAAGAGCCTCATCTGCCTTGGAGTGCTGAGAAAGTCCTGAGCCGGCCAACAGGGTCTGAGAAGATGGCCTTTTGAGGAGCCTTGTGTTGGGCAGAAATGGTAAGGAACTTGGTACATCCCTGCTGTGGTCAGTCATTGACTGGGAGTCACCGGGGGAGACGAACCCCAGTAGAGCGTAGCCTAGACACTGCTCCTGGGGGCTGACAGCTCCCTACACTCTCCCGACTGGTTACCCCCTGAATGCAGATCTCGGGGGCAAACCTCCGTGGCTTCCCCAACACCTCTCTGAGAAGCTGGCAAAACAAAACCAAAGGGTCTTCTGCCGTTGCAGAACCATAGGTAACCTCAGCGGGCTCATGAGTATTTCGAAAATTGCAATTCTTTCTCCTACGGGACCCCACAGTCAGGTACACCTCCACCGGTTCCTGGGAGAACGGACCACATTCCTCCCCCCACCTTCACGGGCGGGGTGTGGGCTGGCATCGCTGGGCTGGTCCCGGAGGTCGCTGTTAAGTATTCTGGGGTTCACAGGACATCGTCCCAGTCCCGGTTAGTGGAGGGTCCACAGAGTCTGTGGCCACTGGGTTGGGAGGCCACATGTTCTCGTCGGGGGGTGGGGGGTGGGTATTTCCCCGTGAGTGTCCCCAGCCCCAGAAGTGCTTGCCTCTCTCTGCCTGTACTGGGGGGACCATGTCCACAGTAGAACTATCCTATTTTCCTTTGCTTTCCCTGCCTAATCACTTACTCCGGAAGATAACAGAGAAAGGATTCTCTGTTCCTTTTGGCCTAGACCTACAAACTCGTCCCCAAACTGACACAGGGCAGTGCTGTGTACTGCCAGGTTCTCCCTTCTCACTCTCCCCCCGACAGACCTTGCTGAAGCCTGGGGCAGTCGCCCCATTATTAACCCTCCCTCGCTGTTGGCGCAGCTCCCAAGGCTCCAAGCCTGTCAGTGTCAGAGCCTGTGAAAACGTGTGCAACCTGAGAAAAATAGGATGGGACCAAAAGGTACACTGCAAAAATCAAATTCATTTTCAAAAACAATTATAAACATCATCGGGAATTTCTGTAGCAAAATACGGTTACTATGTAATGTGGGCGTTGAGCTCCTTTTAATCTTTTTGATATAATGGAGCTTAGGACTTCCAAAGGTCTTAAACCCATCCTGGGTTCCTTCAGTTCCATAGTCTCATCTGGTTACACCCTTTTCCCCTCTCTGGTTTATTGATAGTCTCTTTGGGAAGAAATACAATTGTGTCTCCCCCCTCTGGAGGCATGGACCCAATGGGGGGTCTCTGAAGATCTACTACTCTGCCTAGACCCAGAGCCCACACCCCAGAGGCAGCACAGATTTGATAGAATCTCTCAACGGACTGCGTTCTCCGTTCCCACGCTAGGCCTTTCCTTCCTCTGTCCCTTGCAGCCTTGTGAGATTTTTCACTTTCTCCCATTTTCCTGACCTTCTGCAGCCCGCTTCCCTGCAAGCCCGAGTCTTTTTCTCCTGGTCAGCAGGGCTGCGCTGCGCCCAGCGCTGGAAGCAGGCTCTGGCCAGGCCTCTGGTCAGTCAGCAGGAAGGACCGCCTTGTCCTGAAACACACCCAGCGGTTTGTTAGGCTGATTTTTCTCCGTCATGTGAGTCCTCCCCGCGACCCCCTTAATGCTCCGAGAATTTGGATGGTGTTCCAAAGCAGCACAGTAATGAAGCCCCCACCCCGCCTGCGGAGGCCACCGCCACGGGGAGGCGGCGGCCAGAAGCGCCCGGTCTCCAACACTCCGTCCTGTGGGGCTGGGCCAGCACACCCACTCGTTGCAGGCCTCCCGCGGGCCATGCCACCTCACCCTCATTAACGCCTGTGATGAAAGGAGGGGGTTGTTTTCCAGACTCAGCAGTGAGTTATTGATCAACACTGATAGTGCGAGAAGCTTGATCTCACCCTGGACTGGCAGAGATTAATGAGCTTGATTCCCAAGCATAATCCTAATTAGACGCAAGGAAGAAAGGAAAGAAAACACAAAGGAACTATTCTTCCCCAAGAACCACCGACCTTCTGTCCAGAGGTGGAGAGGGAGGAGCAGGAAGCCGAGGGAGAAACAGGTAAACATGCCAGCACCTGGGCGCTTCCTGCCGCATCCAAAGTCAGGGCAAGCGGCCCCTGAGCGCAACCACCGTGAGCAGGGGTGCCTGCCTGCCTGCGAGGGTCCCGTGCGATAATGTGCGTCTATTTGCTCTGCTTTGCTACCTACCTAATGAGGCGCAGGAAGGCACAGTGAAGCAGGTGGTGCCTGCTTAATGTAAAGTACCGGCTCTAGGCTTGCTCAGCTCCAGGGGTGAGGGTGCCCGCAGTGGAGAACCCAGCTCCATTGGGCTGGGGGAGAACGGTTGGTTAGGAGGGGGTAACCGCCCTGAGTCCTCAGGTAGAAATAGTGAGAGGAACCATTTTCTGCCACTGGGAAGTGGGAACCATCTTGTTCTGTATCATTTTCTAGAGCTTTCCGGCCAGGATTTACAGCCCAAATGGCTGTTCAGTGGTGGTAAGGAGAGCAACAGGAGGCAGGAGAGAACTGCAGCAGAGCAGCCTAGTGGTGTGACAAAAAATCTGAGCTTCAGTTTCCTCTCCTGTAAAATGGGTGTCATTAGTCTCACAGTATGAGATTTGAGGAATTCAGGGGTGCATGGCATGTAGCAGGCACTTCCTAACCCCCTAATGAAAGCAAGGAAAGGAAGCAGCAAATCAAAAACTGATGATTGGTGCCCTGGCTGGTTGGACCCAGTCTGGCCCTGCAAAGTGAAGGGTCACAGGTTCAATTCCCAGTCAGGGCACGTGCTGGGTTGCAGGTTCCGTCCCCAGTAAGGACACATAGAAGAGGCAACCAATCGACATATCTTTGTCACATTAATGTTTCTCTCCCACCCTTCCCCTCTCCCTAAAAATAAATAAATAACATTTTAAAACCTGATGACTGGCACGTGCTTAGTGGCCCTGACAGCGTGTCGGGCATACTCAGCCCTTGTTATTGCTGAGATCACAGTGGCAGAGGAAGACAGACAAGTAACAGGAGCAGATGGCATGACCAGAGAAGCACAGTGGACTCCATTACCAAAAGACAAGGAAGGACCCTGGCCAGGGCAGAGGGTGTAAAGAAGGTCACCTGGAATGGGGGAGGCCATACCCCTGAGACTGACCAGGAAATGAGGTGACAGTTCAAGGGCTGTATAGATGATGATGAGCACAGGATGGTTAGTAACCAAAGGACATCCCTGCACCTATGCTGGGCAGAACAGGGTTGGATAGAATGCCCTGCCCCTCCCTGCCAAGCACCCCACACCCAAATGAGGTCCCTTCACATCTCTCTACTCAGTGAGGTGACTGGTCTTTGAATCCTGGTCCAAACCAACTGACTACAAAAGTATAGCCATGAGCCACATGGGGACATTTTAATACTGACTAGACCCTTGATGCTATCATGAATATACTTGTTTATAACTTGAGATGAGATTCCGTGGTTGTTTTCTCAAAGTCCTTGTCTCTTAGAGAGGCATTAGCGTCAGTGTAATCCCTGGCGGCAGGGAGGGTGGGGCGGGATGAGGGTTACAGGAAGCAAGGCCCGGAGCTGATAGCTGTCAGTGCCTGGTGATAGGGACCTGGGGGCTCTTTACTGTAGGGGGTTGCAGTTTTCATGATAAAATGTTGACAAAGAGGAGACAAGCAGGCACGAAAGGAGGAAGGGCGGGAGGCAGAAGAGGGGAGGAGAGGAGGAAACATCCTGCTCCAGGGTCCCTTCTGAAACCTGGGATTCCCTTATTGGCAGCAGAGAGTGGACTGTTTTCCATGGCCGGAGCAATGAGGGCCACGAGGAGACAGGAGGAACATCCAGGGCGCAGCCCCCAGCCCACACCAAGGAGAGAGCCAGCAGGACAGGTGGTGCACACAACTGCAGTGGTGAAGGGAGGGACCAGAAAGGAGGCATTAGAAAGGAGAACATTGACAGCTGTCAAGGAGGAAGCAACTCTTTCCCTTCCTAGGGAAGGGGCGGCAGGGCCGTTGAGGTTGCATCCTCCAGGATCAGAGCAATTTTTTTTTGAAGAAGGGAAGCCCCCAGCTACCAAGCAGGTGGGGCTGGAGAGACACCGGCAGAGTGTGGCCTGACAACTGGAAAGGTCTGGTCCCGCACCAGCTGGCAGCTGGCTCTGGTCTAGGTGCCAGGTGGGACGCCACCAGGGCAAAGCTTCACCCACAATCCCACCACCCCAAACTCCTTGCAGGACCCCCGTTTCCCTGAGGCACTGAGACCGTCCTGCACTGACCCTAGTGCTGGGCCCTAGTGCAGCCTGCAGGGGTGGGGACCTGTCCAGACCTGCCCCGGGAGGCTGCTGAGGGGAGAGAAGAGTCTGCCAACCAGTTTGGGGAAAAGTGAATGTTGCAACATCCTGGATGATGTTAAGTGCTTGGGGGGCCTGGGAAGACCAAATGTTTAATATTTGGAAAAGAGGTTGTCTAAACAAAGTAATTAGGAAGCTCCTTTGTAGTGATATGAAAGAGATGAATTGGGTTTATCCGACATCAAAGGCCGGGAGATACAATGGGGAAGGAGGCCCCTGGGCAGCGTGGGTAGGACTGGTGTGGAGACTCCAGCTGTCCAGCGGGGGCGGGGGGAAGCTCCCCATAGTCTGTGTTTTGAAGAAGGCTTTGAAGGACCCCCCCAATAAAACTTCCTCCCACTCATTCAACACAGTTTCTAAAACCTACCTCTCAGATGCAGGTTCAACGTCCCCAAAGCCACCTATTCACAAGCCCCATGTACCATAACTGAGGAGTCCCCAGGAGCATGCCCCCGACTGCTCGCCAGTGGGAAGGGGGTACTCATGGACTGTTCCTTCTTAAGGATAAACCAAGGACATGGGGTCTGCGACCAGTCCAGTGAGCTGAGGCTTTCAAATTCAAGAAGCTGGGTGAGCATCCGGCTGGCAACCCTGGACAAGGCCTGTGGCCTCTCTGAGCAGCTGTCCCCAACCATTCTGGTACCAGGCACCACTTTCATGGAAGACAATTTTTCCATGGACTGGGGCAGGGGAGAGAAGGGATGGTTTGGGAATAATTCAAGCACTTTATATTCAAGCTCACCTCCTGCTGTGTGCCCACTACCAACTAGGCCCCAACCTCAATGCCTGGAAGCTGGGGACCCTTGTCTCTGACCATAAATGGTCTTGCTTGCAAAATAGAGATGATAATCCCTAAATCACAAGTTGTGGTGCAGAGGGAGAGGGGAATTGGAGAAAAGGAAGCAAGAGGGTCCCTTGGATGGATCCTGTTGGGCACAGGAAGAACTAATGCAGTCAGTCACCCAGGGGCACTTCCTCTGGAAGAGAGCTGACCCAAGGTCCCCTGAGTGCTCTGCATCCTCCTGCACCAGCTGTCCCAGGGCTGGGCACCAGAGCATGGCCTGCCAGCCCCAGCGGGCCTGCTGGAACACAGAGTGGCTTTGGAGGTTCATTTAACCCCAAAATTCAGGGGTCTTACATCTCAGCCTCACATTTTGAGGCATTTTTTAAAAAGATTTTATTCATTATTTTTAGAGAGAAGGACAGGGAGGGAGGAAGAAAGGCAGAGAAACATCAATGTATGGTTGCCTTCCACCTGCCTCCAGCTACAGAGCTGGAGACCTGGCTTACAACCTGGTTATGTGCCCTGACTGGGAATCGAACCAGTGACCTTTAGGTTTGAAGGCCGGAGCCTATCCACTGAACCACCAGCCAAGGCCTGAGGCATTTTATTTTAAAACATTCTAGATGAAACAAGAATATCAGAATATTGATCATTCTTAACACTGGATAAAGATACATGAACATGTATCGTTTTATTCTCCCCTGCTCTTGTGTGTTTTTGACATTTTTCATAATAAAAAGTTAAAGTCACAAGAAGGAGTTTTAGACTCTTGGAGCTCGAATTCCCTAGTTGGTGGAGCTGAGGCTGAGCCATTGGAGCTCCCTGCCTCTCCCTCCTTCCAACGTCTGCAGGTGCCACATGGATGCCGTAAGAGACACAGAGGTGACCAACGCAGCCTAGCAGGCGAAGCAGAGAAATTGCACCTGTTCCCCAGGGTACAGACCCAAGGAAGGAGCCATTAATTTAGATGGGGGTTTGGGGGAGGAAAGGAGAGAGAGGGAGTCAGGGAGGACCAAGCACGAGGTCACCAATCTAACAGCCATAGGAGCAAACCTTGGCTGGGGGACGGGAACAGCTCCTGAGTGCCCTTCACTTACAGGCCTGGCAGGCCCTGGACAGGGCAACAGGGGCTGCTGAAATTGCAACCATCTGCAGCTGTGCTGGAGCTGGGACCATATGCTTCCGGTGAACTAGAAATTCTGAGGAAAAATGCAACCCTATTTGTGTCTTTGATGGGAATGACAGCAGTCCATCCATCTTTTGACTGGGAAGCAGGACTGTTACCCACTCACTGGAGAGCAGGAGAGGAAAGACGTACCATCCTAAGCACAGAGCTGGGTAAGTGACTGAGTGTGCGAGCATGTGTGTGTATGTGTGCCCATGAGGTGCTCATGTTTGAACCTGACCTGAAGACCGTTACTCCCACTGAAAAGGCTCCATCTCTTGAAGAGTGTATCATCTACCGGACGGGGGGATGGCGGGGGGCGGGGGGGGGCAGGGGAAATGCCTGCAAAACAAGGAATGGCTTCCTTCTGGTAGAACTTATGTAAAGGTGCCTAGAATATAACACTCGGTCAACAGCAGGTAAGATTATTTGAAGACATAGCCTTGGAGGGAATTAAGATTGAAGACTTTAGAAAGTCAGGAGTCTGGGTCTGACTCCTGACTTGGCCTTTGACCTTAGGTTTAATCTTTTTGTATTTAACTCTTTCTTTTAAATAATTGTACATTTATAGTGGAGTTGCAAATACAGAGCCGAAATCTCCCTTAGTTCCTTTACCTTGCTTCCTCTACTGTTAACATCCTACATAACCAGGGGACATTACTAAAACTAAGAAATTAACAGTGGTACAATATTAATAACTAAGTGACAGGCTTTTTTCAGATTTCACTATCTTTCTCCCACATATGTCCTTTTTCTGTTCCAGGACCCAATCCATGATACCACATTGCATTTTACTATGTGTTCAATCTGCAACCATTTCTCAACCTTTCCTTATTTTTGCACAATTTGAACACACTGAAGAGTACTGAGAAAGTATTTTTGTAGAATGTATCTTGATTGGGATTTTTCTAGCTTTTCCTGGTAAGTGGACTGGGGTTATGAGTTGGAGGGAGGAATAGCATGGAGGTGAGGTGCCCTTATCAGCATCACATGAGGGGTGCAAGGTGTCCCCGTGACTGTCCCTAGTGAGATTAAGATGGTGGCTGTGGGCTTCTCCACTACAATGTTAGTTTCCTAGCCCTTGAGAGCCAGTCCCTAAGTCCAGGTCGCTCTCAAGACCACTCTCTTAAAGGGAGGAGTATTCTTGTTTCTACTTGGAATTCTTCTGTAAAGAAGATTTGCCCCTCCTCCCTGATTCTACTTAATCTTTTGGGGCCTCAGTTTCTCATCTGTGAAATGGGGATAATAGCCCTACTCAACTGAGCAGGTTGTTGGAAGGTTTAAATAATAGAATGTGTAGAAAGCACTTACCATGAGCAGGGGCCAACTACTGTGATCAGGAATGACCCAAAGACACATCAAACTCCTGCTGGAGTCAGGAACTCTTAAGTCCATTTGGTGACAGGCAGTCAGGGTGTTGGCTTCTTCCAGATCCAGCCTACAAGGGGTGGGTGAGCCAGGCTGGTGCCATATGGTGACTGGAGCCCCAGAGTGTCCAAAGTTCCCTCAAGGCACAGCCTTGCAGGCAGGAAGGAGACAAGCAGGTCAGGAAGAGAACCACAGAGGAGCCGGGCTGTGTGGGGCTATGCTGTGCTGTGCTGTGCTGTGTGGATGGCTTTTGGGTGAAAGATGATAAAAAGGCGGGTGAAAACCAGACCCCTGAGAAAACACTCTGGAGGCAGGATCGAGTAGAGCCTAACACACAGTGAGCCCTCAACACTTAACACTGATTGAATGGTTCAATGAGCAGCTAAACAAAGTACACTGGACTGGGGGTCCACTTATTTAGAGCTTGATTTCCAGTTGTGTATTTTTGTTTTGGGTTTTTGTTTTTTCCTAACTTGCTGGTGTGACCCTGAGCAAGTTACTTAACTTGTCTGGGCCTCATGTTCCGTCTGTGTAAGTTGCGGAGAGACAGGGACTAAGTCCAGGCTCTAAAGGCAGCGCCCTGACCCCTGCTTCTCCCTGTCACCCCACTTTCTATGACCCAGCTGAACTGTGGGGCTCCTTTCCAAGCTATCAAAGCACAGGCCGCAACCTCAGGACTTATCAAAGAGCGGGGCCTTGTTAGAAGCTTATCAGCTTGTGCTGTAAAGGCTGTTGCGAGACTGTCGCCTGGCTCGGGCTCCTGCACACGCTGCTTTGTTTCTCCCGTCTCCGCCCCACTGCTCCCACCGCCCAGCAGGGCTCCTTCTTGGACAGGAGCTGCTGCAGCCCACCGCGGCCTTAGCGCGTGGCACGTCCCGCCCGAGGCTTTGCGTTCTCAGACCCCGCCTCCCCCTTCCACTCCCCGACTCCCAGCCCCGTTTCCTGAAGCCCCTGCGGCCAGCGGGTCACCCAGGCCCAGTGCTGTGCCCGGGCCCCAGCCTCCTGCTAACGTCCGGCGCCGGGGCGCCCCCTGCTGCCTGAGATTATAGTGACTGTTGGGCCAGGGTTCAGTTTGGGGGTGGTTGGGTTCACCTCCCTGGGCCACAAACTTTGTGGCAAACAAGCGACAAGGTGGCCAGCTGGGCAAAAGAAGAGCAAGTGAGGTGGCCTCGAGGTGCTTTCCCTGTGGGTCCCCCACAGCTCCCCTTCTAGTTCTCACTTGTCCCGGGGACCCAGCAATGGCTTGGTCCTGTGACTGGGTCCTGGCCTCGCTTCCCTGTGCCTTACTCTCCCCCTTTTCCTAAGAACCAAGTCTGGTTTCCCATCTTCCAAACGCCAGAGCTCATGTTGCCCTGCCCCACAGCCCAGCCTGGGAGGCCTCGGGTCTGGCTGGACTCCAGCGCCAGGGTGACCCCCACCCCATCCCCGGGGGCTTGGTGCCCAGGCCCCCGACCCCTCAGGGGCCCTTGGGGATACTTCAATTTCTTTTAACATTCCCAGGGAGAAATACACTTTTAGGCTGAAGAAAATGTTTTAATACATACCATTAACATATTCCTCTTTATACCCACGCAGTCATAAAGTATAACGTTAGTATTATTTTTAAAGATTTTATTTATTATTTTTAGAGAGAGGGGGAAGAGAGAGAGACAGAGAGGGAGAGAGACATCAATGTGTGGTTGCCTTTCACCTGCCTCCAGCTACGGACCTGGCTGGAGACCTGGCTTGCAGCCTGGTTATGTGCCCTGGCTGGGAATCGAACCAGCGATTTTTGGGTTCGCAGGCCAGCACCTATGCACTAAGCCACCAGCCAGGTCAGACCTTACTATTTTTTGAGAAAAGGGCCTATGAAGGTGAAAGTGCCCCGGGTCTACCAAGGACTCAGTGCACCCCTGCACATGCTGGGCCCACACAGGGGCTGTCCTGCTAAAATGCTGGCCCAGCGCTAATCCTAGACAGTGATAGGATTCCCTGCAGAGCGCCTCCTGCAGTATTGCTTTTTTCTCCCCCTCTTAATAATAATGTGTAATGTTTACATTGTCGGAGGACAAACAGAACCTTGGCTTATGTTTTCACGGCTTAGAAAAATGGGTCTTGTGTACTTTTGGCTGTCCCTTCATGTTCCTGGTAGTTATAGATTCAACTCCTTTAGAACGGAAGGAGAGTGCTCAGGATACTAGGCAGGCCCTCCCCTCTCTCATCGCCCTGGAATCCCTGCTTTGCCTTCCCACTGATCTTCCTCCCTGTCCCAGCCCTGCCCCAGGCAGGCCACCAACTCCCAGTTCCATCCCACGCCCACCCCGCAGCCCCCTCCTGCCTGTCCTCAGCTCTGGCCTCCTCAAGGGTTCTAGCAACGTCTTTATCTGCTTGTTCCCTCCCCTACTGCTTCAGTCTGCTCGGGCCACAGCAAAGCACCACAGACCAGGACGCGAAAGAACAGAAATGTTTCCTCCGACAACTCTGGAGGCTCAAAGTCCAAAATCAAGGTGCTGGCAGGCAGGTTTCTCTCGCTGTCTGGCTTGTAGATAGATGGCCATTTTCTCCATGTTCTCACGTAATCTTCCCTCTCTGCGTACCTGGATCTAATCTCTTCTAAAAGCACAGCAGTCATCCGTCAGGGTCCACCCCAATGACTTCATTTTAACTTAATTATCTCGTTAAAGACCCTATCTCCAAAGTAATCACATGTTATGGTTCAGGTGTTTGGGCTTCAATATATGAACAGGGGGTGTGAGTGGGGTCAGGTCAGTGCATAGCCCACCTCCACCACAAGCATAGAAATGGCTGCCAGAACTACACAACTTGAGCAAGGGTGACAATCTGATAAGTGACTGGCAAGACAGAGAGCTTTGAGGGCTGTGGGCCAGGATGGTGGAACACAGCTGCTAAAGACAGCACTCCTGCTCAGCATTGAGGCCAGAAGAGGCCACAGGGCTTAGGGGAGAAGGGGGCTCCATGGTGGGTCCCCCAGGCCAGCCCTAGAGAAGCTGTCTCTTGATGCTTGTAAAGTAATTATCAGCAATGGGGAAAATGCCCTCTGCTCTAAATTCTTTTTACTCCAGGCTTAAAGTAGAAACCATCAGGGCCTCCTCCCCTCACAGAAGGTCGACCCAACCCTCGTGCCTCCACCTGAATATTCTGTCCTTTAAACCCAAAATTCTGATCCTTGTTCTAATAATTACTCAACCAGTGTTGCTCCAAATTCATGACTCGAGTGTATGAAGAACCCCCTGGAGGATTCTTTTGATAGGCGAATCTTTCACAAACCCAGTCTGCACGTATCCAGCCCTTCAAGAATATTCTTGGAAAGATGCTAACTTCCAAAGAGCTTCTGCATGATACCCCAGTATTCGTGTCCCACCCATGTGACTGGTGCATACTCAGAGGGGTCAAGTTTGTTCAGAAAGCTAAGGAGGAGCAAAGTGGGGAAGATTTTTTCAAAAGAAAAAAATTATTCCCTATATTCCAAAGCAAAATGCAAATTTAAAAACATACTTTTTAAGATAAAATGCTGTTTGGCATTTTCCAAGCTGGTGCTCTTCTCCTTTCCTACAGTTCCAGGTCTCTGCTTTGAGTGCATCAACTCTCCTGCCAGTAAAATAAGAAATAGCTGGTGGATCACTTTTTAATCTTACCCATCTTGGCAGGGATCCCGCCTGGCCCTCCCTTCACCCTGCCCGCATTTTTCCCGAGGGTGGAAGCTGTTACTGCAGCTGTCTCATCTCCTTCAAAGCAAACCTCTCTGCTGAGGTCTCCAGATGCTGACCGGGGATTCAAAGGAACACCAAATCCAGTCCCGACTGCCACCCAGCCCCGAGCCACTGGTGCAGAATAACAATGTTCCCCCAACTGCTTTGGACGTAGCCCCGAAACCCAGAGTGAGCTGTGCTCCTCACTGCCTTGCCTTTGCTCACAAAGTGAACTGCAGCCTCCTCTCCAGCCTGCCCTCCTCCCAGGAAGAGTCTGGCACAAACAGGAAGCCTTTCTGGGAATCTATATGACATTCGTAAGAGAGTCTGCATCTGCGTTACCTCCCTAACCCAATACAATCCAGGCAAACTCATACCCAGAAAGTGGCATTAGCGTTAAGTTCTCACATTCCAGGGACTCACCCTACTTTCCTCCACTTTACCCAGGACCTCAGGGGCTCCCCATAAATATCTCCCAGCCCTTCTGGGAGTCTCCAGACACTATCTCACCTAAGTCCACTAACAGTCCTTCCTCAGGACTCCCAGGTACTGTCCCCACAACACCATGACCTCTGTGAGGGGCTGCCACGGACTTACCACTCTTATAAGCAAACCCCTTGAGTAGCCAAAGGGGTGGCAGGCCTCCTTCAGTGCCCCGGCTGGGGCCACGCTGTACTAAGAAGGCTCCCCTCCCAGCCAGGTTCTTGCCCTGTCACCCTGACCCCGGAGCCTCTGTCTGTGCTCTGTGCCCCACAAAGCCACTTGTGAAAGCCTCACAGGGGAAAGACTCAGTTCCTGGGGCAGGCGGTCGTTCCCAGGCACCTTCACCCAAAACATACTTCTTAGTGCTTCCTTCCTTCCCCACATAAAACAGTGAATGGGACCAAGTCCCAGAGGCTGATAGCCCAAGATTCATTGGCTATAGCTGTGCCTGGAACCCAGGGTTATGCTCAGCAGAGCTCCCCCCAGCTGCAGTTCTGCCTGGAGACCCTCCCCATCCCCTTCCTGAGGAGGAGCAGGGCACAGCGTGTGTGCACAGGGACTGACACGGACAATATCCCAAAACCTGACTCTCCAAATGGACGGCCAAGGGCACCGGGCCCAGTGTGGATGACATTTCATCCACTGTACTGACCCAACAACCCCTTATCTCAAATGATGTCATTTATGTTATTTTCAAAATTAACCATGCATTCATATTTTCAATAACTGAGTTAGTGCTTCGCTAACTACTATCTCACTTAAGTGGGGGGGAAGCTCACCCGATTAGTAACATGAAATCTGAAGTCCATCTTTTAAGCAGAACAGTTTTATTGCTTCAAGTGAGTGTAGAAGTTGAAGTGAGATAAATCTCAGGCAGGAAAACTCCTTTGGGATCTTTCATGAAGACAGGAAAATGGTGTATCATTAGCTTATCAGTTACGATACGGAGATGGAAGATTTTTATAGTTCTGGCAAAGCCTGTTCCGTCTCCACTACAGTGACATCTGTTTACAACATCGCTTGCTCTGCTCACTTGCCCTCATCATTTCCACCAAAGGAAATGTCAGCCCCAATTCTGCAAAATACCACATGTTTCAAATGGCTATAGTTAAGTAAGCTCTTGACATATTGCTCTGCTTTATCCTAGGCTCTTAAAATGCTTTTTAAAAGAAACCTGCCTGGGCCTGTGGAAATAGGAAATAGACCCACTACCTGGGTCTTGCAGATAAGTTGCAGAAATGTTGAGGTGGTTAACTGCATCCCCTGCCTGAGTTCCCGGGGCCCAGGCTCCGCACCTGCGCAGAGCTTGAAGGAAAGGCCACGGTGGATGTTGGCACAGGCGACATTCCCAGATTGTGTCCAATCATCTGGGTCACAGGCCAAGGGGAAAAACAGGGACTTGCTTTCCTCACGTATCTCAAGGCTGAGCTCCAGCTTGACCGTGTCCACAGAAGCAAGAACCTCACGGCTTCTTGGCAATTAAATGGTTTTCACACTTCTATTTTTAAAAGCCTTGGACGCGAGTAACCTGGGGGATCAGGGTAGCGGGAGGGATGTCTTTCCAAAGCTGTCCGGGTCAGAGGCCCTGTCCTGGCAGGGGTCCCAAAGCAACTGTGAAACCAAAATGCCACGACAGGGCCCGCTCTGCCAACCCGCTCCTCGGGTGATGTAAACAGAAACACCGGGCACCCGGACCCTCACCATCTGTTCTACGTGACGACAAGGAGTACATTCTGGCCTTGGCGCCCCAAGGGCTGAAGATTATTGTCCCGCTGCTCTGCGTGGGGGCTAAAGCCTTCACGGACGGATTCCACTGCAGGGAAAGCCGGCTCAGAGCCATGGGTCAGCACACAGGGGGCTCGTTAGGGGGGATTCTTGGCACCCGCACCTGGAAGAGGAGGGGAGGGGCGGGATGAGGAGGGCCTAGGCAGAGAGGAAGTGAGCTGTGGTGCATCTCAGCGGACCTTTGGGTGCTCTGCCGCTGGGGGACCCCTCAGAGGTGCAAAGGGGCATAGGGGTCGGTCTGCCCTAGCTCCTCTCCACTCAGGCATTGGGAGGGGCCGGCTGGGGGGGAGGGGCTGGCAAGTTTGGGTAGCACCTGGCGCTGGGGGAGGAAATACTTCTTTCTTCTTGAAGCTAGAAGACCCAACTGTGTCATAGCTTCGTGAGAGCATCTCATGTCTCTTCTTTCAGCTGTAAACTTTTTAAAAATTGAAGTGAAATTCACATAACACAAAGTCATAAAATGAGCCATTTTGAAGTGTAAAATTTAGTGGCATTTAGTCCATTCACAATATTATGCCACTACCACCTATATCAAATCTCAACGTATTTTCATCCCCCCAGGTGAAAAACCCAAACCCTTTATTTTATTTAGTTTTTTTAAAGATTTTATTTATTATTTTTAGAGAGAGGCAGAGAGGGGCAGAGATATCAATGTATGGTTGCCTTTCACCTGCCTCCAGCTAAGGACCTGGCTGGAGACCTGGCTTGCAACCTGGTTATGTGCCCTGGCTGGGAATTGAACCAGTGACCTTTGGGTTTCACAGGCCGGCGCCTTATCTACTGAGCCACCAGCCAGGTGTAGTATTGCTTTTTATTTTATTTTTTTAAAGAATAGTGAAAACTATTCTTAGAGGGGAAGGGAGAGAAGTAGAGAGGGAGAGAGACATCAATGTATGGTTGCCTTTCACCTGCCTCCAGCTAAGGACCTTGCTGGAGACCTGGCTTGCAACCTCATTATGTGCCCTGGCTGGGAATCAAACCAGTGACCTTTGTGTTCGCAGGCTGTTGCCTTACCCACTGTGCCACCAGCCAGGGCATTGTATTGCATTTTTAATGCAAGGCTAAAGGAGAGGGGAGGTTCTGGAGTCCTGGACATGGCAATTAGGGCAGGCATGAATGGGCTCTGTCTGAAGTGGAGGGTCTAGACACAAAGGGCTTAAGGCTGTAAGCCAAATGGGAGAGGGAGGGAGGGAGGGAGGGAGGGAGGGGGAGAGAGAGAGAGAGAGAGAGAGAGAGAGAGAGAGAGAGAGAGAGAGAGAGGGAGAAAGCATTCTGGGGCCTATGAGGCAGGAGAGAGCCCAGGCCCTGAAGAAACACCCTGGTGAGGTTCTGCCCTCTGCTTTCCAGACCTTTTGCCCCTCTGTGCCTTGGGGGGTCCATGGCAGAGCTTGGGGTGGGAATGGTGTTGATAGTCCCTGTGTCAGAAGGGAAAGCTCACCTTGACCACTGCCCCTGCAGGGTCCCCAAAGCTATAAGCTATCAATAGGCACTTGTCCAAGTGCCTCCCAGCAGGACCCCCTGGGATGGGGAGGAGTGGAGGGCATGGCAGGGGAAGACAGAAAGATGGGGAAGAGAGAGGGTTCTCCAGGAGCTGGAAGCTTCCAGGCAGCCCCCACTGTGGTGGGAGCCGAGCACCCATGCGCACACCCACCACTCCCTGCCAGGAGGGGCCAGTCTGCTCTCCTCCTAGTGAAATGAGTGTTGGAGGTGCTTTGTCTAATTCCTTTCCCATTGCGTCCAGAGGGAAGGGGCTGCGTTCCGACCCAAGGGATAAAAGGGAAGTGAAAGCAGAGGAAGGAGAGGGGCAGGAGGTCTCCCCAGAGCAGCTTGGGAAAAGGAGGAGATCAGACGGCGTGGGCCGGCCTGCCCGCACGCCTGCTCCGTGGCCCTGCCTGTGCGCCCCACATTCCTTCAGAAGGCCGTGAATCTGGCTCTCACTCGCATGTCCCTGCTTACTGTGTCCATTTTGAAGTTCCCTGTTAGCTTTCCCTTCAGGCTGAAACGTGAAGATTCGGCCAATTTCTTTGTCTCCCAGGCCCACAGAAACAAGCGTCCCCAGGTCTGCAGAAGAGGCTGAGAGCTCTCGCTGTGCTTCCTTCTACCGGCTCTGGGGACATAAAATGGTTGCTATGGAGATTCCTTCCTTTGGAGTAAGTTTTCAGAAAAAAGAGTGATTCACAAGTTCTTTCTGGAGGAGCAGAGACAGTCCTTGGGGACGACAAGATGTAATAGGATGTGAAAGAGGGCTGGTGACTGGCTGTGGTGTGTGTCCTTTCCCTCTTTGATCCCCGCGCTTGCTCAGGGCCCACCAGTGGCCTCTTAGCCGCACTGGGCCCACTCTGTCATTCTCTGTGGTGCCTGATGCCCCCACTTGCTTCTTCCCAACATCTGCGGGCAGATGTGAAAACGATGTTACCAACACCCAGCTGGCCTCGCTGGGGAGTCATTGTCAGCGCCTCGGCAATGGTCTTCATGGCTGGATGACGTTATCACCCTGAGGGTGCCACAGGGCCATTGAGCGTCCACTTGCATGTGACTGGCCAGGCAGAGGGCCTTCCCTGCGCTGACCTTCAGGGAAAGACTGAGGTGGGCAGTGCAGACTGGAAACATGTCCACGGAGCGGGGGAACTGACCTAAGGCCCCACTGTGCATCATTGCCTGAGTCGGGCACAGAAGCCAGGCCATCTAGGCAGCGGTGGCCCCAGAACAGGAGCGAAGAGGAACACTTGGATGAACAGACATATTTCCTAGTAACAGGCAAAGAAGAGGAGGTTGGCTGGTGGGGGCAATGAAAAGAAAAGATAATGAGGGGTTAAAATTCGATGGGCATCGGACTGTGAGACGATCCTTCTTTTCTTCTGGAAAGAGCACTGTACCGGGAGTCACTCTGCCTCGCTGGGCCTGAACATTCTCACCCGTCCAGTGCAGGGGCTGGGCTTGATGAGCTTGGGCCCCTTCCTGTGCAGACAAGATCCCATTCTGCACTCAAGCTGGAAATGCCAGTGAGGGGCTCTCCACTCTAAAATTAGGTTCGGGGGTCCCCTGTGGCCCCCAGCATGAAGCCCAAACCCCTTAGCCCAGAGCACAGGCTGTGTGTGATGTGGTGACGGCCCCTCTTCGCAGCCTTATCCCCCATTGCTCCCTACTATGATTACTTATCGCTCCCTCCACCCAGCCCGCACCCCCTCGAGTGCACCCTCTCCCTGCAGAGCACGCCCCCTGTCACCCCAGTGCCCTGGCCTGACAACGTCTGGTTTGTCCTTCGGCTCTCAGTTAAGATGCCACCTTCTTCAGGAACCCTTTCCGGAATCTGAGTTTGGGGTCATGATCTTCCTAGTCTTGTATCCACCATCACTGCCTTCATCTGAACACATGTTATAATTATCTAGTCATTCGGTGCCGCAGATATTCCTAATTAGCAAGTGCTACGACAATGACAAATTCTAACATAGTTCTGCCTTCACAGCAGGGAGAAGATGTCTGTCCATCAAACACTCCTGTCCATGAATGTGAAAGTGCAGACAGAGAGGTGTGTGTGGAGAAGGAAGAGGAATATGTCCCTAATTGCTTGTCTGATGTCTGGGAAAGGGGAAAGGATGGGCAGGAAGGGTGGTGCTCCCAAGAGGGGACAAACCCTGTGTGACTCTGGTGGGAGGGAATGTGAAGGATGAGAAGGGTTGGAAGAAGGCCAGGGCCAGGGCCAGCGGAGGACTCCCAGAGAGGGGGGAGGGGTGTAGAGCTGCTGGGTGGGTGGTCAGGGGCTGGCTAGGGGCAGAGCAGGGGTCGGGGGTGTCTTGATCAGAGGAGCCATCTGGAGTGCATTTGACAGGTTTTAAGGAGGGGACTGACAGATTGGATTTGCGTTTCAGAGCAATTATGCTGTCTGCTGCGCAGAGAATGGCTTGGAGCCATGGTTTGCAGCCTCGGATGGCGGCCCCAAGGAGTCTGAGAGGGGCCCAAACCCCCGCTTCACCCAGCCAGACGCTGCCTTCAGCTGGTCCGGAGGCACGAGGGAAGAGGGCGCCCAGCAGGAGAGCCCGCAGGGTTCCAGCCAGCAGGTGGGAGCACCCGGGGCAGGAGCGGCAGGACGTGGGGGGCCTCCAGGGATCTTTACGGGATGAAATTGACAGGGTTTGGCAACTGAGTCCCACAGGGTGAAGGAGAAGGAAGTGTCAAGGTTGAGCCCTGAGTTTCTGGCTTGTGCAACTAGACAGAAGGGATGGCATGCTCCGGGACCAAGAGCTTGGGAGAGAGAAGACGTTGGGAACCAGGGAGCAGATCACGGGGAACAGGACTCTGGAAACCCAGGGTGCATCTTCCAGCACTCCAGGCCTCTGCCTGGCTGGGGAGGCAATGCCTTCCTGGGGGCCCTTCCCATCCCTTGGAACTCGATCTGCAGAAGAAAAGGTGGGTGCAGAAGAAAAGGACAGGGCCTGGCCAATGGCCCGACCCCTGCTTATGTGCCTCAAATGGAGATGTGAGGGAGGCCCGGAGGTAGGGTGCACCCAGGCCATCAGAGACCAGACAGCCCAGCATATGATAAAGGCAGAATATGGCTATTTTAACAGCCATTTCTGAAGCTGAGTCACAGCGTTAAGTGGTGGGGACTTTTACATGTCTCCAAATCAGCAGGCCCCTCCCAACAGGAAACAGAAGGCTGGGTGGGCAGCCAGCTGCCTTGTCACGGGCACTCTGGCCTCCACCTGCACCCGTGGGAGGCCGAGGAACACAGCAATGAGCTCCCTGGGCTCCCTCAGCAGGGGTTCCAGCGCAGTCACAACCTGCCCACATTAGCCTGATGCAGGAGAGAAAGACTCCACTTTCCTCCCTGAACCCTCAATGCATCATGAAAATCCCTCCACGTGAGTAGATAGGAGTCTTACTCATGCTCTTTTGTGGTGTGTGATACTTGCTGGGTTTTTTTTTTTTTTTAAGATTTTATTTCATTATTTTTAGAAAGAGGGGAAGAGAGAGAGGCAGAGAGGGAGAGAGACATCCATGGATGGCTGCGTTTCACCTGCCTCCAGCCACAGACCTGACTGGAGACCTGGCTGGCAACCTGGTTATGTGCCCTAGCTGGGGACTCGAACCTGCGGCTGGTGTGTCTTAATAAGGTTACTCCTACACGGCCAAGAGAGGTTTTCCCTTGTGGTAAAACAAATAGAAATTTGTTTGATGCTGCAGACATCAGGGAACGCTTTACCTGGCAGGGAATGGTTAAGACCCGCAGCCCCGCACGTGGGTTTGCCGGTGAGGGCAGGGGTGAGGGCATGGGCGTCAGTCAGCCATCCACAAATTCACTGCACAAAGGTGGCCACCCCGCCTACTTGCAGGAGCTCCAGCCCACCCTGGGAGAGGACAATCCTGGAGCAGAGGCCAGAAATTATCTGGTGGGCAGTGTGGCCAAGATGTGAAAGCTAGGTAGGAAAAAGTTGGGTTATTCAAAGGATGGGCTTAACAGATGCCTCTTTCCCACTGAGTTTCCCGCAGGATTTCAGCAGGCCCAGGTTATTGTTTGGCCTTTCGTTTCCCTCCCTGGGAGCCGAGCCACTCCTCTTGATTTTCTCATGGCGGAACGGATGACGGTCTGAGATTTCAATCAAAAGCTTAAGAAAATAATAATCCCTGGTTGCCCTAATTCTTTCCCGGAAATACCGCACACTGACAGAAATTGTCTTTAAGCCCCTTTTCTCTCCGTTCATGCTTTAAGGTTCCTCCTTAATTAAAAAGAATGGTTTACCTGATGTGGGTTCCAAAAGGGCTTATTTATTTTAACTTACCTTCCGGTTCCCTTCCCCCCTTATCTTAGCTGGTGACTTGATAACTCTGTAACTCTCTTTCCTGCCTTAAATTGTGCGTTGTTTTTGTCACTGACACATGACGAACTTTATATTCAGCCCATTCCTATCCCCCCGGACTGGAGCCCTGCCAAGAACAAGCAGATCTCCTAAATTCAACTGCCTCACCTCGGCTGCTTGTCCCTCACAGAGATTGTGGAATGGTCGTTTCCTCGGAATACGGTTTATTGCCACTCAACCCTACCCATATTTGATGACAACATTAACTGAAAACTAACGATGAATTCATGTCTGCATTTCAGAGTACCTGGCTGCATTCACTATGTTAATTTTTTAAAAAGAAAAAAAAGCAAAAACAAAAACGAAATGCAGCCAAACCGATATATCGCTGAAACCCAGCAACTGCTGAATGACAGGATCACTCTGCATCCTTTAAGGCGATCAAGTGTAGGGAATGCCTTTGAGACTCGCCATGCAGCGACTTGCATCCTGGCTCAAAGGACTGTGATAGAATTAAGTCTGACTCAACAAATGAGGTCACTGGGAAGAAGTGCTGGCGTTAAATTTATCGTTAATGCCAGGGTCAATTTATTAAACAGTCATCTGCTTGTGGTTCCAGTAGACCTCTGGGTAAATTCCAGAGACGGCCCGGACTGAAGATGGTTTGTGCATGAAGTCACTGAGTTTTGGTCAAGACAAGCTTTGGTGGCCATTTCTCAGTACACCAGAAAGTATTTCCAGAGGCAGGATACCACTTTGGTATTATAAAACCTTTGAAACCAGTAGAAAGTAATTTGTATTTCCTATTGATTTGAGAGAGAGAGAGAGAGAAGATGAGCGAGAGAAACATGGATTTGTTGCTCCACTTATTTATGCATTCATTGGTGGATTCCTGTATGTGCCCTTTCTGGGGATCAAACCTGCAACCCTGGTGCATCCGGACAACATTTCAACGAACTGAGATACTCAACCAGGGTGAAAGGTGTTCTTATGTTAAATCTAGAAATAGGGTGGCAGTTCTCTGGTGCCAGGAAACTTGGGTTGTAGATCTGCCCCAGATGTTAACTGGGCTTGGAAATTCAAGTCACTGAATGGCTCATCTTAGTCATTGTCCCATATGGAGCAGTGTAGGGAAGTAAGGAATTCTGTCAGGCATGGTCAGGCAGAAAGGATATCTTTCCCCTACTTCACTGAGCCCATTTCTTCATCTGTCAGTGGAAACCCCTGATCTCCCAGGAACGTTAACAAGAATATAGATATGAAATTGTCATACAAAGTTCAAAATTCTGCACAAATAGAAAGCACTAGTGGATATTATTTCTAGATTCTTTCTTAGGAGACTTTTTGATCATTCCCAGTTGACTTCCCTTGCTATTTAAACTGTGCAACAGCCTTTTCTTTTGTTCCACAAGCTAGCCTTGGAGGTCAGCCTGACCTTGCTGTTTCTACATCTGCCTCAGGCTCCCTGCCTCTGACCCTAGGGAAGCAAGGACCGCAGATGAGCCCCTTGGCTTCCTCCTGAAACTGCCCTGCTCAAAGTTTCTCAGCTGTGTCTTCCAGAGTCTTCTCGCAGAATTCTTGGCTAGGCAACTACCTTCCTTAAACCAAGTGAGGTCTCCTGACTTTCTAGAGGCCACAGAGGGGAAGTGTATGGGATTTTGGGCCAGATAGATCATTTGTGAATTATCTGTAAACTAGGTTGAGACCTGGTTTTCTTGTCTGTAGCGACAATACATTTACTCTACCGAGTACCTGTGAGGGTGAACTTAAAGAATATACGTGAAAGGGCCTGGCATATTGTCAGAGCTGAATAGATATCCCTTCCCTTTTTCCTGCTTTCCCTGTTTCTTCCCTAGTCACTGCCGGCAAGGCAGTGTCTCCTGTCTCTTGAGTGGCAGCTACTTTTTTCCGTTTGCAAAAGAAAGGAGCTTGGCACCCTGTCTGGGTATCTGCCTGAAGCCCCTGCAAGGCTACATCCTCCCCCTCGGACGTGGGCCCTTTCCGCACTGTTCCAGAGTCTGCACGTTTGGCGTGGTGTGCGGAAACATCTGGGTGCATCGCTGAATGTTTCGTGCCGCATCTGGACGTGTGACACGGCCACAACCACCACTGCACGCTGAGCATTGTGTCATCTGTGCAGCTGGCAAGCTGAGGGGCGGGTGTGCGGGTCTGCGTGTGGTGCTGGGGTGGTCCCAGAGGAAGGAGGAGGGGTTCGGAGGGTCTACAGAAGTGAGGAACCAGGTAAAATCTGATGAAGTGGGGTTTACAAAAGGCTGTTAAGATGCTTTGCGTAAATACCCACTTCTTGCTGCTTTCACAGGAGACAAGGGTAGGAGGGCTGGAAATCAAATTAAGCAGAGTCTTTCCAGGCCTCTTGAGCTATTGCTTTTGAGTCCAGGGCAACGGGAGACATGGCAGCCCGTACCACACTTGTCACAAAGCTGTCCCGGATCCACGCTGCAAGCGTGATCCTGAACGGGCCCGCGTTCTGCATCCCCAACCCACCCTGGGGCCTGCCTCCTAGCTTCTGCCACTCTCCACTACGTCTTCGTTCATCTTTCTCCTCTTTATTTTCGCCTGTCCCTATGGCTATCCATGGGGTCCTGGCCACCCTCGTCATCATAATCTCCCACGTTCCAAAGCGTGCTCTGTGGAATGCTTGTTACTTAAGAATGTGCCTTAAGAATGGATCCCACAGCTAAAGGCAGGGAAGCTGCATGCTCCATCTGCCTCCTGGGAACTCTTGATTCATATTGTCTATTAAGAACTGAAAAAATCCCCCATAAACACTTTCATTTTGCTTAGCTAGTTTTTTCCAAAAACTACTTGGATCATGGGCTGTTTCCTATGAACTCCCAAGGAGCACCTATTAACAGAGTTTGGTGAATCACACTTCGGGGAAAGCTGGCATGAACAACATATTTATTATTTGCAGGAATGCTGTGAAGTCAAAATTCACAAATGAGAAACCCGGCATCAAAGGCCTACGGGAAAATGTGTGTGCTTTGCTTCAACAGAAATATGACATTCGTGTAAATCAGAGGTTCCTACCCCTTTCACCACGAAAGGGCCTTTTTAGTTCTTTCCTCAAGGGATTCTGTGTTTTGAAAGCTTTTATCTACCCAGCAAACTACATTTATTGAATAATAATTTGTTTCTTTGAGTTTTATTCATCAAAGACATATAACTGACGATTAGTGCTTCTGATCAGTCAAGATACCACACTGAGTTGAAGGACTCCAGCCCAAAGCAAATAAACTTAATGTTTTATTTAGTCTGGGAACCTCATTGAGGTAAATGTATGATTTTCCTTTGGGCTTTTTGAAATCTTGAAAATAGCTTGCAGACCCCCTTCGATGTCTTTACAAAGTGCAGGGTTGGGGGGAAGCCGAACTGTGGGCGGAAACAGGAGAGGACACGCGGTCTGGAGTAAGGCAGGGAGGCAGTGGTGACGCAGCTCCCACTGGACAGCGTGGGACAGTGTGGGACAGCGTGGGACAGCGTGGGACAGCGTGGGACAGCGTGGGACAGCGTGGGACAGGAGGGCTGCATGGCTTGGACTGTGCCGGGGTCCAGATTCTGTGAACAGATGAGAAGCCACTGGCCAGACTCTCCAGCGTGGGGCTCCCCAAGGAGCCAAGGACCTGGGCAACAGTGTCTCCCCTCTGGTCAACGTCTTCACCTGGGCCCACAGAAGAGCGTGGGGGAAGAGGGCCGGGCCAAAGGAAGCCTGGGGGCTCTGCGGGGCTGCCAGGCTCCTTCCTCCAAATCTCCGTGATATGGTTTTCATGTATGAGCCACTTGGAGGTGAGTGGCTTCAATTCCTGTGCCATCTCGGCTGTCAGTGAAGCCCTTGAAGGCATGAGGGCCCTGAGGTACCCGCCTCCTATCAGGTAGTTGGCTCACTGCAACCCTGAAGGGCAAATCTGCCCAAGGAGCTCGTCCTGGCTGAGGGGACCCTACTCCCAACCCTGTGGGAGGTGGTGGGGCATCGCATAGCTCTGCCACAGACGACGTGACCACGGGCTCCTTAAACAGAAGCTTTCCTAGTGCATTGGAAATGGGGTTCGGTGTCCTGAGATCCAGTGTGCACTCAGCTTCGCGGCACGGCCCCCCAACTTAAAGTGAGAGAGGGGCCGGCTGTGGGCGAAAAGTGCCCAGCCAGGCCCTGTGCAGCCCTCATGGGCCTCCATGGGCTGTGCCCCAGCCCTTCTTGTGCCACGGAGCTACTGTCACAGACCCAGTCCTGCCCAGCAGCCTTGGACTTGATACCCAGACTTGCTCCTCAGCTCTCTTCTGTCATTAGCCAGGACCCAGCATTTCCCCAGAAGATACAATCTGTGTCTGGCAGAAGCCCACTTGCAAAAACAAATCTTCCCCAGAACATGTTCCATCTGGGTGATGCCTTTTACCTGTTTCCAAAGACAACCAGCCCGAGGTGTCTCTCTGTGGCCTAAACGCTATGAGAATGGAGGAACAGGATCTGCTCTGCAGGAGAACCAGACTCCTCTGAGCAGAGAGGAGGAGCCATTCTCTAGCTGGCCTCTGCTATAAACTGCTGCTGCCCAGCCCTGGGGACACCCGCGGGATGGAAGGTGCAGGCCTGGGCCCCAGGGCTGTGCAGCTGCGCAGGGCAGGCCCTTCCCACTCACCCTGCCCAGGTGCTCCCAGGTGGGACCCTTCCTATGGCTTCTGGAAGCAATGACAGGAGCTACAATCTCTTGACACCCTTTCATCCATTCATTCACTCAGTAAATACACCTGTTATGCGTCATAGAGGCACTGGGCTAGGAACTGGGGATACTGTGGAGAACATGTAGGATGGGCACTGCCCACATGACAATGACCGAATGAGTGACGGGTGCAGGGGTCACACAAGGCTGTCTGCCCTGTGTTCTCTCAGAATTATCTCACTCAATTTTCACAACAGCTCTGTGTGTGAGAAGGGAAGGAAGGCAGGGAGAGAGGCAGGAAAGGAAAGAAAGAAAGAGGAGTGGAAGGGAGGAAGGAAAAGGGAAAGAAAAGGAGAGTTCTGTTTACCTGGTCAGTGCTCTCTGCTTTCACCCGCAGTCTCATTTAATCTTCCCAACTACACTGTGGGGTAAGAAGGCATTTCCATCCTCACCTTTGCAGAAAAGAAAACCAAAACCCAATAACGTGGCAGAGGAGGGCTGGACACAAGGTTGGCCTGATTCCAGAATCCTAATTTCTCTTGTACAGGCACACCCACAGGGCCCTCACACACGCCTGCGGGCACACGCATGCAGACTCATATGCACATGCATGCAATTGGACGGTGGGTCCGTGCTCTGGGGGTTCCAGTGACTGACCCGTGGGCCGACCTCTTTCTCCCCATTACTCCTCATGGTGCATGCTCCTGTGTGCCTGGGTGCATGCCCCACCCCCTGGGACCCACCCAGGCTCCCTGTTGCCTGTTTTGTTCTTCAGCTGGCCCTTCACTACAGGGGCCACTCATGCCCTTCAGGTCACCCCTGCGCAGTGATGATTTGCCCAAAAATCTTGGCTCAGACTCCTGGAGGAAATTACCTGTTTATTTTATGCCAAGATAGAAAGACCTGCTTTAATGAATTTTTTCCCCCCTCAAGAAAATGATCCCCAGCAATTCCACTACTTGGACTATACCCAAAGAATCCTGAAACACCAATTCATAAGAACCTATGCACACCTATGTTCATAGCGGCACTATTTACAATAGCCAAGTGCTGGAAACAGCCTAAGTGCCCATCAGTGGATGATTGGATCAAAAAACTTTGGTACATATACACAATGGAATTCTATATAGCAGAAAGAAAGA
>PVIW01000185.1:527670-609706 GCA_004026585.1 Noctilio leporinus | reverse complement strand
CGGGGGAGTGGGAAGGGGGAGGTAGAGGCAAAGAAGGGGAGCAGCTTAGACAAGAACCTAGTATAAAGGAACCATGGACATGGACAACAGGTGGGATTGACTTTGGGGGGAATGGGTGGATGGGGAGGGGGACAGAGGGGAGCAAAAAGGGGATGGATGTAATACAACAATAAAATTTAAAAAAAAAAGAAAAAAGAAAGAAAATGATCCCCCTGCCACTCTGAACTGCAAAGCCGCACGGACCTTGGCTTTCTTGTGACTGAGAGGGTGTCCCACGGTCTCAGACTCAGAGAGCCCACGCAGGGCAGCTGTGCTCACAGACCTGCCTGGACTCTGCTACCTGCACAGGGGGTGACTGTCAAGTCATGCACGTTTGTTTGTTTGTTTCCAACAGAGCAGGGTGCACTCAGAGAGCCCTGGCCATCCACTCCTCCACACTGACTCAGCCAACACTTGCTGGATGTCTATTGTGTACCTGGCCCTGTGCCAGGCGCCTGACCACTCAAAAGGGGTCCCCGTAGGAGGGGTTTATTCCCAAGATGCTTCTGTTAAAGAACACCTTCACAACTTCTTGCATGATCCCTTGTAAAAACAGAAAGCCATTCGTTTGAATCGAATAGCCGTAGCCCATCAACCTTGTAAATATCTTCCCACATTAGATCCCATCCCGGATAGCCTGCTGCGTGACCTCGGAGGGGCTCTCGTTGACTCTCCGTTAGGCAGATGGGCAGCATTACAATTTCCAGGTGGGACTCAGAAAGGTGAGATGACTTTCTTCAGATCACACAGCCCCACACTCTGGAGACAGAGCGGAGCCCCCCTGCCTGACTCTGCGGGGTTCTCTGCTCTGGCTGCACAGGGAATTCCTGGGGTAACGTATAAATTATCCTGCCCGAAGTGGCTGCCCCGAGAGTCTGATTTAAGGGGCAGGGCCCAGGCCAGGAAGGTCAAAGCTCTCACTAGCAGAAGGGGTTGAGGACCACTGCTCCAGAGCCAGGAGTGCAGGTACACTGGCCCAGAGGAACCTTCTGGCCTTGCCACTAATGTGCTGTGTGATTGGGACAAATCCCGTAACCTCTCTGTTGCACTATTTTCTCATATGCCTAGAGGGAGATCTCTTCCAAGGTCTCATTTAGATGCAGGATCTGTGAGTCGCAAGAGAATGGAAGATGCTTGGAGCCCTGAGGGAGGAATACCTGAGAAAGGGCTTTCATCCTGGCCCTTCCTACATTAGCCCCGGGTGGAGGGAGGGGGGAAGGAGGGCCTGCACAGGGAACCAGGTCACCAGCTCCTGTCCTCCCTACTGGCAGTCCCCAGGGTTCCCCTCCTAGGCCCCACCAGGGCAGTGGGGAAAGAGCAGGATTCCAGGTCCACATGTTCCTAGTGCCTCACAGGTGACCATCTTTGTGGGCTAGCGGGGCCTAGGTGACTGAAGACACTGCATCTTTAGGGCCAGCATGGGCTTGTGGTGGCTGAGCAGGGAAAAAGGCCACCAGGCCTGTGGGCTCAGCAGCCCTGGAGGGGAGGCCTTCCTCAGGGCGCTTCACAGACACAGGCCCAGCCTGAGCAAGGCGATGGGGGTGGGGTGGGGGCAGTCCTCGCCATATAAAGTGATTCTCAGAACTTCTCTGTGTTCTCACTTCCTGATGGTGAAAATGTGTTGCCAAACACACAAAACCCCGTTTCTATTCCCCAGATTCTGAAGGTGATTTCATGTTCTTTGGTTTTTCAGTGTTTCTGAGATAGAGCTCACTTTTCTTCTGGGAGATTTTTGGGGTTTGTGGGGACCTTCCTGTGGGGCATGCATGGGGCGGAGGGCAGCTATCACCTCCCCACCTGGAGGGATTCAGAGAGCTCCGGGCTGGGAGGTGGTGGAGGAAGCCTGGCTCTGAGAAGCAAAGGGCAGTAAGTAGGGTCACACATCATGAGAGGGCCTAAGCCACGGAGGACTGTAGTGGCCCCGTGAGGAAGAGGCTAAGACTGGCGCAGGGCGCGCCTCCACTGAGCTGGGAACCTTTAGAGCAGGTGCCACTGCACCTTTCTGGCTGAAATCAGATGGAAGTAACTTTCCTGGGGAGCGACAAGCAGCCACGACCTCAATGGAACCCCCCAAAGTGGCTGAGCTTTCTCTGATTCAGTGGATGTTTCCCCTCAGCATCTGGTCCACAGCCGGCCTGGAGGATGCATGTTGACTGGCCACGTTCCCACTAAAAATGCGGTCCCTGGAGCCAAGATTTCTTGGTGTGAAAAAGCACTTTTTGCAGGCACAGCCTCAGGAAGTGGGTCATAAAACTTTTTTGAGCCCTTCTCTTTTCGTGTGGGGCCTTTGCGTTCAAAGTCTATAAAAAAAGAACCCGTGATGGCCGGGAAAGGGAAGAAAAGAAGCCCAAGTAAGGACAGGGCAGCGGCTATGGGTTTGCTCTGCAATCTTCAGGCGCCACGGTACCGGCTTCCTTTAGTGCTGTAGCTCCCCTCTACCAGGCTGGGAAGGGAATCCCACCTGCTGTGTTTGGGGACCCTTTCTGTGCCCTGGGGTCCTACAGGCTGGAGGGAGTCTTGCACTGTTCAGAGAAGTGGTGCTCTGGGCCTCAGGGGACCATGGGCACTGCTGAAGGATGCTCTTCAGTCACCTCGGTCCTGGTGGCAGCCATACCATTGAGCCCAGGCTCAGCCTGCGGCTGTTCCTGTCCCATCCTTCTAAGCAACCCTGGGTAGCCCCATGCCCACCCAGACCCCTTGACATTTGCTGAGACCACTGCCTCTGTGCCCCCTCTCTCCTGGCACTGTTGGCGCCCCTTCCTCAAGTCAAGACACTAATTTCACATCCCCCTCTCCTCCAAGAACACCCAGCTTACTCCCTCTCCCCACTCCCCATGGGCTTAAAATGTTAAGCTGTGTATCAGCAGGGTTTTGTGCATGGGCTCAGCCCTTCAAACACACAAAGTGGCTTCATGCCCAGAATGCGGAGGCAGAAAGAAGGAGGAAGGAAGATGCTTTATTTTTCTATTGGGAATCCAGAGCATTAGCCAAATGATGCATCCATCCCCGCCCCTGCCACACACACACACAAACACAAAACCAAACCCAACCCGAAAGACCAATGCTTTTGCGTTACTAAATAGCTCACCTTGTTACATTAACTTCCTTTTACAGATCAAGAAGCAGGATTACTTGGGCCTGTACCTTGCCCAGGATGAAGTTTGCAGAGATGCCGGCGCCCCAGGTGACCCCCTCAATGGGGCCAATGCGGGGCACAGAGGCCGGCACTGTCCTGGTGCTGTAGCCACAGTGCCCCAAGCAGTTACCCACCGGCTGAGATGTCGCCTTCCCCTCAACCTGAGCCACTGCGAAGGAAGGGTGGGCTGTGCTTACATCACGTCCGGCCGCTGAAGACGGAGCTGGCAAGCCCGCCGTCTGTGAACGCGTCCCTACGACTAGGCTTCCTCAGGGCCCCTCTCCCGGACCACGCACCCTGCTCGCAGGCGTGTTATCTCCCAATATCCCCATAAGAATCCTATTATTTTCATATCCAGAGAAGGAAATGGGTGCTGCGGGTGCTGGGTCCCTTTCCCAAGTCCTGTAACTAGCAGGTTGCCAAAGTGGGCTTTAACCTGAGCCTCCCATTTTTAAGTCATGTTCTCTTTATGGTACCTCAGTAGATACAGCTGAGCAATTCACTTTTTTTTTTAGACAAAAGCAAAAGAGGTGAAAGTTAGTATTCGGTCCTTTCGTTCGTGGTGGGGAACGCAACTAGACCTCGCAGCCTGTCCCCAGGGGTTTAGGCTTGGGCTGGAAGCGCTGCAGCGGCCATTCTAAAAATGACCACCAGGTGGCAGCATTGCCCAACAGCTGCACACGCCAAAGGCCCGCGTACCCTTGAAATGGGAAAATGCAGCCTAGGAAAGTGGCCTGCTTCCCAAAAGTCACCCTAGACTCATCTAAAGAGGCTGTGTCCGGTCCAGCCATTGCTCACACTCTGCCTGGAGAACAGGGATGCTGTGTGAATAAGAGACCCAGTCCTGTTCCATTTATTTACTAAAGATATCCTTTGCACCTAGTTACTATTTTAAAATGCTTTGACCTTTCGGAGAATCTGGTCTGTCTGGGAAGCATTGCGCATCGTAGTCTGGAGGTGCAGGAAGCAGGATGAGTTTTTCAATGAAGACCTCCCAAGGCCCTGAGAAGGTGGTGGGGCCAGGGGTTGGGTCTGAGTTGAAGGAGTCACACCGGTCATGCAAGGGCCAGGGGGTGGTTCGCCCAGCATTCAGAGCCAGGCAGGCAGCTTTGTACAATCAACCCTTTACCCCTATGTGGGATTGGGAATTTGGGAAGCTTTGGGGTTAGAGAGGGGAGGGGAGTGGGTTATTCATAAGCAGGATCTTTCAAACAGTGGATGGGCATAGAGTCCTCACTGTTGTTCATGTGGTTCTTGGATTTTGGAAGTTCCTAGGAAGGGTGTGGTGGGGCAGGATCCAGGAGCTCAGGGAAGCCACCAGCCTGGCTCTGCCCTGGCCTCAAGGGCATCCATCACACACTCTGCAGGTGGGGGGAGCTGTCAGGGCCCCGACATGAGGAGCAGAAGCAGGAAGTCAAAATGGGGGCCACAGTTCACCTGGGAAGAGGTGGATCTCTCCTGCTGGCAGGAATAACAGGGCAGTCAGAGTCCTCACTGGAATATGCAGGTCCTAGAGTGACAATCTCAGGATTACCTTCTAAGAGCAGGTGGAGAAACTGAGGAGTTACCAGGCTTCACAACCTCACCACACCTGCTTCCTGCAACTTGAGAAAGTCAGAAATAAGGCAAGGGGTGGAATGGAGCTGGGGGCCTTTCAGGGACCCAGGCACAAACCGTATGGCAGTGCAGGCAGCTGGTTGTCCGGGAAGGAGATCCAGAGAAAAGATGGGACTGGCTTCCTCCTGAGGGGCCAGGACCTAAGGCCACCCCTCAGAGTGCTGGGGTGCTGGGTGCTTGGTGCCAAGGGCCAAGTGCTGCGCTCTAAACTATAGGGAAGGAACTGCTTCAGTGAAGGAGGGTCGTAAGCTCTCCAACTGTTCTTTATGAGCTTTTATTTTCTTTGAAACCGTAGTCTTTCCATACAATGAAGAGCCAGTAATAGAGAATCTGCTGAAAGGAATGTGGGGTGATGGACAGAGATTGTAGACTCTATTGGAAGAATATATGAAGGGCTGTAACAAACTGTGAATTACACAAAGAGAATTAAGAGATGCTTTAAAAAAAGAACTAACCTGTTGTCTCAGGATGACAGGCATCCAGTTTTTCTTTTTTAAATAACTATTGCACACAATCTGTAAAGAACAGGCATTTTTAAATGTCATTAAAAAGTTATTTGCTATGACTTATTTAAGTTTATAACAGAATTTATATTGAAGTACTATTACTTGACTGGTACTCAGAAAAAAAATGTCCTTCTGGTCCTGGCCGAGTAGTTCAGTTGGTTAGAATGTTGTCCCGATATGCCAAAGGTGTGGCAGGGGGGCAAGGGAGGAGACATACAAGAAGCAACAATCGAATATATAAATGAATGTAATAACAAATCAATGTTTGTCTCTCTCCCCACCCCATCCTCTAAAAGCAAAAAAAAAAAAAAAAATTTTTTTTTTCTTCTGCACAGCCTCTCACCGGGAAGCATGAAATACCAGAAGCAGTAGTTCTTTAAGAAAACATAAGAACAGTGCTCACTTCAGCAGCACATATACTAAAAATTGGAACGATACAGAGAAGATTAGCATGGCCCCTGCACAAGGATGACACGCAAATTCGTGAAGCGTTCCATATTTTTTACCCTTTGCAACAACATGGATGGAACTGGAGAGTATTATGCTTAGTGAAATAAGCCAGTCAGTGAAGGACAAATATCATATGATCTCACCCATTATGGGACAATAATGAGCAAAGCTAACAACAAGCAAAACAGAACCAAGTATATGAATACAAGGAATAAGCCTTCAGTGGTCAGGGGAAAAGGGGTTGGGGGGAAGGGGGAGGGGGAGGCAGAGGCAAGAAAGGGGATCAGCTTAGACAAGAACCTAGTATAAAGGAACCATGGACATGGACAACAGGTGGGATTGACTTTGTGGGGAATGGGTGGGTGGGGAGGGGGACAGAGGGGTGCAAAAAGGGGATGGATGTAATACAGCAACAATAAAATTAAAAAAAAAAGAAAACATAAGAACAAATGTACAGATAAGACTAGTAAACACAACATGATCTCTATGCGCTGAAGAAATCCTTGTTTTCTATTTTATAATTTGGATTTAAAGGGCTTTGAATATTTTCATGTGTTTTGAAGATCATCAACAACTAGAAGCTTCTTCAAGCTGTTAAATGTTTTATTCTGTGGAGAAATGATGCCTTCTTCAGACTGTATGGGCCGAATTGTATTCTCCTGGAATTCATATGTTGAAATCCTAGCCCAGAACCTCCAAATGTGACTGTATGTGGAGATAGGTCCTTTAGAGGGGTAATTAAGATAAAATTGGGTCATTAGTGTAGACCCTAATCCAATATGACTGGTGTCTTTATAAGATGAGGGAATTGGAACTCAGACACACAGAGAGAAGATGCTGGGAGAAGATGGCCGCCTGCCAACAAGGAGAGAGGCCTTGGAGGAAACCAAACCTACAACAACCGTGATCTCAGACTTCCAGCCTCCAGACTATGAGAAAATAGCCTTCTGTTGTTTAAGTCACCCAGCCTGTGGTTCTTTGTTATGACAACCCCAGCAGGTAAACACACTGAGTTACACAAATTTATAAGGAAGAGCCAATAAGAATGGAGGAAGCTAAGAGTACTTCTTTCTGCAACAAGTCCCTTTTCACAGAATCATTTGTACCTGTCTTGTTTTTAAAAATTATATCTTATTGATTACGCTATTACAGTTGTTCCAATTTTTCTCCCTTTGCCCCCCTCTACCCAGCACAACCCATTCCCTCAGGCAATCCCCACACCCATGGTTCATGTCCATGGGTCAGTGGGTCATACATTAAAGTTCTTTGGCTGCTCCATTTCCTAAACTGTACTTTATACCCCCATGGCTATTCTGTAACTACCCACTTGTACTTCTTAATCTGCTCACCTCTTCACCCATTCCCCCATAACCCCTTCCATCCGGCAACCATCAAAACTCTCTGTATCTATGATTCTGTTTTTGTTTTCTTGTTTGCTTAGTTTGTTTTTTAGATCCAGTTGTGTATAGATGTGGATTTATTGCCATTTTATTGTTCATAGCTTTGATCTTCTTTTTCTTAAATAAGTCCCTTTAACATTTCATATATTAGTTTGGCAATGATGAACTCCTTTAGATTTTTTCTTAGCTGGGAAGCTTTTTATCTTCCCTTCGATTCTAAATGATAGCTTTGGAGGGTA
Source organism: Noctilio leporinus (assembly GCA_004026585.1). Taxonomy (NCBI): domain Eukaryota; kingdom Metazoa; phylum Chordata; class Mammalia; order Chiroptera; family Noctilionidae; genus Noctilio; species Noctilio leporinus. The sequence goes on along the minus strand of PVIW01000185.1, from coordinate 602,319 downwards.
GAGCAATTTTGGCTGTAGGTCCCCTGCTTTTCATGACTTTGAATATTTCTTGCCAATCCTTTCTAGCTTGCAAAGTTTCTTTTTAACAAATCAGCTGGCAGTCTTATGGGGATACCACTGTAGGTAACTAAATTCTTTTCTCTTGCTGCTTTTAAAATTGCCTCTTTAACCTTAACCTTTGGCATTTTAATTATGATGTGTCATGGAGTGGGCCTCTTTGCACCATTCTGTTTGGGACTCTCTGTGCTTTCTGGACTTGTATATCTATTTCCTTCACCAAACTAAGGATGCTTTCTTTCATTATTTTTTCAAATAGATTTCCAATATATTGCTGTTTCTTTTCTCCTTCTGGCATCCCTATGATGTGAATATTGAATGTTTGAAATTATCCCAAAAGCTGCTTACACTATCCTAATTTTTTTGGATTCTTTTTTCTTCTTGCTGTTCGGATTGGTTGTTATTTGCTTTCTCATGTTCCAAATAGTTGATTTGACTCTTGATTTCATTCACTCTACTGTTATTTCCCTGTAAATTGTTCTTTATTTCAATTAGTATATCCTGCATTTCTGACTAAATTATTTTTATGCTGTTGGGGTCCTCACTAAGTTCCTTGAGCATCCTTATAACCAGTGTTTTGAACTCGGCATCTGATCAATTGTTTATCTCCATTTTGTTTAGTTTAGTTCTTTTTTTCTGGAGTTTTGATCTGCTGTTTCATTTGGACCATGTTTCTTTGCTTCCTCCTTTTGGAAGCCTCCCTGTGTTTGTTTCTGTGTATTAGGTAGAACTGCTATGACCCCCTGTCTGGGTAGTGTGGCCTAATGTAGTAGGTGTCCTGTGGGGTCCAGTGGCACAGCCTCCTCTATCAACTAAGCTGAGTATTCGAGGTGCACCCTTTGTGTGGGCTGAGTACACCCTCCTCTTGTAGTTGAGCCTTGGTTGCTGTTGGCAGATCAATGGGAGGGATTTAGTCAGGCCAGTCAACTGCAAGGACTAGCTGTGACCAATTACCACCAACCTCCACCCTCCGAGGAGCATCAGCTGTGTAAGGGCAGGGTGGTGGTGCTCTGACATCGTCTGTACCTGCCCACTGAGTGCACAGGCTTTGGGGTTTCCTGGGTGGTGCACCTGTGTTTTGCTCGGGGCTCACCCTTCCAGAGCTGTAGAACAATCTGAGGTGCTGCTACCTGTGCTGGGCTTGGAGGTGCACAGGCAGAGCCAGGCTGTGAATTTAGGCTGGTTCTGCTAGTGCCAGACCTGGAGACATTTATCAAGAGGTGTGGGGGCTGTGGGCTCACTGAGGCCAGCTGTTGCTTGTTTGAAAGGATTTAGGAAATGGTGAAGCAGGAGGCAAGACCAGTCATTCGTATGGAAAAGCCACTCTTAACAGCTGTAAGTTGGGTGAGATGGAGTCTCAGGGTACTCCAGGGTGGGGCAAATGGTGTTAGCCAGGTTGGTGGAGTGTCAGGTATGGCAGCCTCTTGCTGGCTCTGTTGCTCTGCGGGTGGAGAATTCAGAAAAAGGGTAACAGCCTCTGCCCGCCCTTCTGTTTGGAAGAAAGCTGTCCCCCAGCTCTCGCTGTGTTGCCAGACACTTCAGTTCCTTCCTGTGTGCCACTGGTGCCTTTCAAGCTGCTACCCCAGGGATGGAGCTCAGCGGGAGTGAGTCTGACCAGGTGAGTCCATGTATGGGTTCTCTAAGAGGAACTGCTTGGGGCTCCAGAAGTTTCTTTCACTGATTGAGTCCTTACTTGTTTTCACAGGCAGCAGTTGTGGGGACTTATCTTCCTGGCACTGGTACCCTGGGCTGAGGGGCCTGGTGTGGGGCTGGGACTCCTTGCTCCTGAGATATGGCTCCCGAATTTTTTCCACCATATGTGGATGTGAGACCAACCTGTTCTGTGTCTCTGACCCTCCTACTAGTCTGGATGCATGTGGTTTCTTTAATTCCATAGTTGTAAGATTTCCCTTCATCTTGATTTCTGATGGTTGTGGGTGATGGTGGTTCTGTAGTGTAGCTGTAATTCTGATGTGGTTGTGCGATGAGGTGAGCCATGTCTGCCTGTGCTGCCGTCTTGACCAGAAGAAGTATACCTTTCTTTCTAATTAGCCATTTTCACCAAAATAAAGAATAACAAGTTTTTATATTTCAAACATGTTCATTTGTTTCTATGCAACTGTATGTGGCTTAAGTGGCAGTCATTTTTGTTGACAGCTTCTTCTGTCTTCTAAAGAGTAATGAATGGGCCCTAGCTGGCATGGCTCAGTGGATAGACGCCGGCCTGAGAACCCAAAGGTCACTGGTTCGATTCCCAGTCAGGGCATATAACCAGGTTGCAAGCCAGGTCTCCAGCCAGCTCTGTAGCTGGAGGCAGGTGAAAGGCAACCATACATTGATGCTTCTCACCCTTTCTTTCTCCCTCCCTGTTCTCCTCTCTGAAAATGATAAATAAAATCTTTTTATAAAAGAGAGAGAGTAATGAATGGCTTGTGCCAACCAGGGCTGTGCCCAGGCACAGGCTCCAGTTTGAAAATATAAATAGACAGACTGACCTGGTGCCTCCGCTGACACTGAGCTCTGGGGTGGGAAGCCTGGGAAACTTGGGCAGGGCGAGCTAGATGGTGAAGCGACTTCCAGGGCAGTGAGCTTGGCAAGCAAGGACCCTGAACATGGACTGGGTGGGAGACCTGTGTGAGCGGGAACAAATGCCTAAGTGTGTCAGGGAGGACTAGCCACCATGCAGGAGGGTCTGGTCCCCCTGGAATCCCCCACCCAGAACCGGATCAGGGGCCTGGTGACCTGGTCCAGGCAGCCACCCATGGCCCCTGCTCAATTTAAAGACAATAGTTAACTACTGTTTTTCTTTTTTTTTCTTTTTTTCAATGTATGGTTGCGTTTCACCTGCCTCCAGCCACAGACCTGACTGGAGACCTGGTCTGCAACCTGGTTATGTGCCCTGGCTGGGGAATCGAACCTGCGACCTTTGGGTTCGCAGGCCAGCGCCTTATCCACTGTGCTACCAGCCAGGGCATATTTTTGTTTTTGTTTTTTAAGATTTCATTTATTATTTTTAGAGAGAAGGGAGGGGAGAGAGGAAGAGAGAGAGAGAGAGACAGAGAGACATCAATGTATGGTTGCCTTTTACCTGCCTCCAGCTACGGACCTGGCTAGAGACCTGGCTTGCAACCTGGTTATGTGCCCTGGCTGGGAATTGAACCAGTGACCTTTGGGCTCGCAGGTTGGCACCTTATCTACTGTGCCAGTAGCCAGGGCTTACTAACTGTTTTTAAAATAGTCAATGAACTGAACAGTGCTTTTTACAAAAATTGGTTTTGTGTGGTTGGACTAAATTATCCCAACACACAAAATAAATTTTCTGGAAGAAAACAATCTAGGATCTATAGCTCTAGGTGTATTGGCTTGTTAGGCTAAGCAAAAAAAATTAATTATTTCAGAGCTGTATTACTTGGCAGTCAGCATCCTGCTGGCATTGCTGCATAGAGGTACCTGAACGTTTTTAAAGAAATAAAACCTTATTAACTTAAAAACCAAAGAACAAAGTTCTCCAACCCCCACTGGACTGTGCCTTGACCAGGTTCTGCTTAGCTCAGCACTTTTATAAAACAGCAATAAAAGGCGCCTCATTGGGGACTAGCAGTGGCTTTGAAATAGTCACCGTTTTTAATTAACCAACATTGAAATAATAAGGTCTTACTGCAATTTGGTGGGATTTAATTAACTTCATGTCAAGTCTTAAACCTTCCGGCCCTGACCAAGACGGCCCTGGGCAAGACGCCTAGGGGAGGTCTTTCCAAAGACCTGCTTCTTGGAAGGCCCCTCGCTTTCCTTTAGGGGTGGCAGCAGACACCCTGCTTTTGCTCAGTAGCTTATGGGGTAACCTGTTTGCCTGCTTGCCTTCCTTCTTTCCCATTACTGCCAATTCAAGGTGACTACAAAGCTTGTCACCTTTCCTCTCTGGGTTCCCTGCCTCATGTCCATCTACAGACTCCCTGGCTCAGAAATGCTGTTAAAAAGACTTCTCCTTTTTTTCCTGAAACTGTACCAAATCTGTGCCATTATCTTCTTTTGCAGAGCCCCTCCACCTCTGTGGTTGCCCCTCCGTGGGCCGGCCCTCCACACCTGAGTCTACGGCTCTCTGCCTCTCTTCTCAGCCTGCTTAATTCATTCCCTTTCAAATGACCTTGTTCATCACTTCCCCCACCCTCTCCCAGTGGCCATTAGAGGTTGTGCTGTTCCTGGTGCTCTAGGAATTGATGGAGGGACCCTGGAGGTGAGAATGAGGAACTGGAGGGAACAGAGGGGTCCCAGGCAAGCCACTTTGTTCTCCCTTCTGCTTTGCCCGGAGCAGCTTTGCTTTTCTCTGATTCATGGGTGAAGCTTTTGGGTAGTATTTGATGTGGAAACAAAAGGTTTCTTTTGCTAAACATAGGTTAAAAAAACCAAAAAACAGAAAACACTGATCTATAAGATAAGATCCTGCTGTTCAGTTTAACAATCCTGACCCAGAACAATGCAAGGAGGGTCACCTCTGTTCCTCTCCACTTCTTTTCTCTGCAAACACATCCACCCACTGGGCCCTGAGAACACCTGTTTATTCCCCACCTTTGGACCTGTTACAGAAGGCCCCTCTTCTCCACTTTTCTAATTCCCGGGGACTGAAGGCCTCCCATAGACCCCACCCACCTCTGAGGTGGCTGTGTCCACTGTGTACTCTCTTCCAGAAGGCTGTCTTATTCTGCAGTCCCCTACTCCTCTCCCAGACCTCAGCTGGTTGGACCAGAACCTTCAAGGGCCTTCTGTGGCCTGGAACAGAAACACCTGCCTGCTAAGAAGTGTGCAATTGCAAAGGAGTCTGAACCATGTGGTGACTGAGGCAGATGCTGGGGCAAAACTCAAATGGAATTGGAAGCCACTTATCAGTCAAGATTGGGAGGTGAGGAGTAGAGAGGCTATGGATAAACTGAGAAAGCTAGTCAGCAGACTTGAAGAGTAAGAAGGACGGATGGGGAAGGGAGAAAGAGAGCGGTGTGTGGGGGGGGTGTTGGTCCCTGAACATGCCCTGGTTCCAGTCCTCACCTGGGAGACCCACCAGGAACCCTTATGTAAATCTCCCTCTCTGGATCCCAGCATGGGGGCCTCTGTTCCTGCCCACAGAAGCTAGTTCACATCTTCCTGGCTGGATCTTGAGCACCTTGAAGGCAGAGACGAAGTCTTCCTCAGCTTTTATTCCTGGCAGCACACACCACAGGAACATGGCATGGAGTGTGTGTGGGGGCCAGAGCTACCCGCCTGCCCTGAAAATACAGCATGTCTGAACTTTACAACAGAATGTGCACAGCCCAGCCTGGGTGAGGAGTGATTCAAAGCCCTTGAGCATTTCTCCCCCACTGGGAGGGCTTGCATCAAAAAAGTGACAGTACGAGTACTGTGGTGAAGATGTGGGAAAATAGGGACACTCATATGCTGCTGGTGCAAAAATTAAATGATGTAGCTGTTATGGAAAATAGTCTGGAAATTTCTCAAAAGGTTAAACATAGAGTTATGTTTATTCCACTCCTAATTACCTACCCAAGACAAATGACAACACTTGGCCACACAAAAATGTGTACCAAAATATGCATAACACCAGTAGTCCTAACAGCTAAAAAGTGGGAACAACTCAGCTGTCCATCAGCTGATGAATGGACAAACACAATGTGGTCTGTCCATGCGATGCTTTATGAAGTGCTGACACTTGCCACAACATGCATGAATCTCAAAAACACTGTGCTCAATGAAGAATCCAGTCACAAAAGACCACACATGATTCCATTTCATTTGTATGAACTATGCAAGATTGGAAAATTCAGGGAGACAGAAAATATTGGGTGGGCCAAAAAGTTCATTTGGCTTTTTCTGTACGGTGGCTCTAATAGCACTCTAGTTGTCTTCAACTTCATTCAAAACAATTTTGTTAGATTGTATTGGGACAGCTGTCATATCAGCATGCATTTTTTAAAAAACATCAAAATTGGTGAATTTTTGCACAACCATTTTAATATTGAAAATGGAAGAAAATATGCAACATTTTCAGCATATTATGCTTTATAGTTTCAAAAAAGGTAAAAATACAACTGAAATGCAAAAACAGATTTGTGCAGTGCACAGAAAGTGCTGTGACTGATCAAATAAGTCAGAAGTGGTAAGTGAAGTTTTTTGTGCTGGAGATTTCTCACTGAATGATGCTCCACAGTTGGATAGACCATTTGAAGTTGGTAGCAGTCACACTGAGACATTAATAGAGCTCAATCAACATTATACATGCTGGAGATAGCCAGCATACTCAAAATACCCAAATCAATAAAGTCATTGGTGAAGGTTAAAAATGTGTCTTTTACTTTATAGAAAAAACCAAACTTTTTGGCCAAGCCAATAGATTAGTGGTTGCCAGGACCTGGGAGAAGGTGAGAATGGGGAGTGGCTCTAACGAGATTGGGGTTTTTCTTTGGGTGATGAAAATATTCTGGAATTAAAATATATATATTCTGGACTTGGATAACAATAATGGTTGCCTAACCTTATAGAAATACTAAACCCCACCCAAACTGTACACTTTGAAACAGTGAATTTTATAGTATGTAAATTATATCTTAATTAAAAATAAAAATAATAAAAACACAGTAGCTCTAATGACTTAAATATCTAGGCACTAAGTAGCAACAACATGTAATATGGTAAAAAGAGCGGCAGCAGACATGATGAGCCTCCTGTCCGAAGAATACTCAACCACCTATGAAGGAGCTTTGCCAAAAAAGGAGTGAACCTGAATCCCATCAAGCCTGTAGCTCCAGCACAAAGTCCCAGAAAATAGAGAGGAAGAGAATCGTTCAAAGACACCACAGGGAAGTAGTCCAGACTGTGGGAAACTGTACTGGACAAACAACTTAGTTCCTCCAACAAACAAATTCCAAGGGGGTAAAAGAGACCTTGGGAGAATTTACAGATTATGAAACCAATCAACCAGTTGCCAAAAGTGGACCTTACCTAATTCTGAGTCAAAGTACCTGTTTAAAAACTATGACATTTCACCCACTTGGAAATTTGAACACTGGCTGGATATTTGATAATCCTGAGGTGTTATTGTTAATTATTTTCAGACCTTTTCCAGTTTTCTTCAGATAATAGACATATAACATTGTATAAATTTAAGGTATACACAGTGTTGATTTTTTTAAATGTTTTATTTATTGATCTTAAAGGAAGGGAAGGAGGAGGGGGAGAGAGAAGAGAGAGAAGAGAGAGGAGAGGAGAGGAGAGGAGAGAGAGAGAGATTTGTTGTTCTACCCATCCATGTACCCATTGGTTGAGTCCTACAAGTGCCCTGACCAGGAATCAAACCCGCAACCTTGGTGCATCAGGAGAACATGCCAACCAACTGACAGCCAGGGCTACACAGTGTTGATCTGGTGCACTTAATTATTGCAATATGATTACCATGCAGTGTTAGCTAGCATTCCCATCATTTTACATAATTTTTTGTGATGAAACCATTTAAGATCTATTCTTGTAGCAACTTTCAAGTATAAAATACAGTAGTATTAACTATAATCAAAATGCTATTTATCAGATCCCCAGGACTTACTCGTCTTCTAAATGGAAGTTTATATTCTTTCATCAACATCTCCTCATTTCCCCACCCCACAGCCCCTGGTAACCACCATTCTACAGTTACTCTGTTTCTCTGAGCTTAGCTTTTTATATTCCACATGTAAACGAGATCACATGGGATTTGTCTTTCTCTGACTGATTTCACTTCAAGGTCCATCCATCTTTTCCTAAACTGCAAGATTAAAAAAATTTTTATAGCTGATTAATATTTCAATATATATATATATATTCTTTATCCACTCATCTTTTTTTTTTAAGATTTTAATTTTTATTTTCAGAGAGAGGAAAGGAGAGAGGCAGACAGGGAGAGAAACATTAATGTATGGTTGCCTTTAACCTGCCTCCAGCCATGGAACTGGCTGAAGACCTGGCTTGCTACCTGGTTGTATGTGCCCTGGCTGCAACCTTTGGGTTCACAGGCTGGCGCCTTGTCCACTGTGCCACCAGCCAGGGCCTTCTGCTGCTAGTAAATTTTTACTAGATTTTTTTCCCTATAAAGTTGTATGAGTTCTTTAAATATTTTGAATATTTACCCCTTATCAGATAGAAGGTTTGCAAATAGTTTATCCCATTTCATATGCTACCTTTTCATTTTGTTGATAGCTTCTTTTGCTATACAGAAACTTTTTAGTTTGATGTAGTTCCATTATTAATTTTTGTTCTTGTTGCTTGTGATTTTGGTGTCATATCCCAAAAATCATTGCCAACACCATTATCAAGGAGCTTTCCCCTATGGTTTTTTCTAAAAGTTTTATGGTTTTAGGTCTTACATATAAGTCTTTTTAATCCATGTTGAGTTAACTTTTATAAGTAGTGTAAGATAGGCAATTTTATTTCTCTTCATCTGGTTATTCATTTTTCTCCAATTCCATTTATTAAAGAGGCTATCTCTTCCCCACTGAGTATTTTTGACTCTATTTTGAAACACGAGTTGACCATCTATGCATGAGTTTATTTCTGGGCTCTTTATTCTGGTCTATTGGTCTATGACTGTTATTATGTCAGTACAATTTTTTTTTTTTAAAGATTTTATTCATTATTTTCAGAGAGATGAACAGGGAGGGAGGACGAAAGGGAGAGAATCATCAATGTGTAGTTGTCCTTCACCTGCCTCCAGCTATGGACCTGGCTGGAGACCAGGCTTGCAATCTGGCCATGTGCCCTGACTCGAGAATTGAACCAGCAACCCCTAGGTTCACATGCTGGCGCCTTATCCACTGAGCCACACCAGCCAGTGGTACAATACTATTTTGATTACTATTGACTTGTAATGTAATTTGAATTAGGAAGTGTGAGCCCTCCAGCTTTCTCAGGATTCTTTCTCAGGATTACTTCGGCTAGTCAGAGTCTCCTATGGTTTCATATTAATTTTAGTTTTTTTTTCCTATTTCTGTGAAAAATGCCATTAGAATTTTGACAGGTATTGCATTAAGTCTTTTCAGATTTGATAACAGTATTTTTTTTGTTTGTTTTTTATCCTTACCTGAGGACATTTTCTCACTGCTTTTAGAGAGAGGGAAAGAGAGAGAAAGGGAGAGAAAGAAACATTGATGAAAGAGAGAAGCATCTGGACCAAAGATTATAACCCAGGTATGTTCCCCTGACCAGGAGGAATTGAACCCATGACCTTTTGGTTATGGGATAACACTGAACCAACTGAGCCACATTAGCCAGGGCTGGTGTGTGCGTATATGTGTGTGTGTGTGTGTTAAAAAGAGTCCTTATCTTTTAGAACTACTGAAATATTTACTCTCAAAAGTGATATGATCCATGGAATTTATTTCCAAATAATCAGGAGAAAGGAAAATAGGTGACTGTATTTCTAAAATGAGACTGGCAATAAGCAGATCATTGTTGATAAGTATAAGGGGGTTCATTATATGTTTCTACTTTTGAACATTTGAAATTTCCCATATGTACTTGCTATTTCACAATAAATAAGAAAAGAAGAGTTAAAGGAGAAAAGGGAAGGCGAAGCTGTGGTCAAAGGTGGGTGTCAGGCCAACCAGCCAACAGTGCCTGGCAGGCTTGCTTGGGCCGACCTGCCAGCGGCACCAGGGTGCCCCACAGCCCTCCCTCCCCCCGTCCCACGGGCACTCCCCAGGACACAGCACTCTCGGTGGCTGTGCCCATCTGCAGCCGGCCTCACAACCATTTCCAGAGGAAGAGAGTTGGCTCCTGTGGACCCAGGCAGGAAGAGTGGACAATCACATGTGGCCACCACTGTTGTGAAACAATGATCCTAAACTAGGCCCTGTCCATGGTGGGAGCACTTTAGAAAGCAAAGAGCTGAGGTGTGGGAGGAAGACAAAGGTAAGAAACCTTCTTTGCTGAGAGCTCACTGAGGTTTAGGGAAGAGAGAGGTGATTCCTAGGTGAGAGGCTAGGGAAAAGTCTGATCAAAAAAACGAACTGAACTAGAGAAATAGATAAGTCATCCAAAAAATAAAAAAAGATAATACAAATATATGATTTATATAATAAAAAAAATATTCAAGGCATCTTGGAATGTACATCTTAATGAAAATTAAGAAGCCCACCGGGAAAATGGGCTTCTTTCTTGCTCCGCGATGACCACATTGGAAATGGTTGGTGTCCCAACAAGAGGTCACTTGCAGGCTGGCTGAGAACAAAGAACACATTTCCAAGGAAGGAATGTTATATGTAGTGTTGGGATCTTACATTCTCTGTCCAATGTTTATTTAGCCCATTTAACTATGGAGCATTTGCAGCTGAAATAGTTAAGACCATTTTAAAGGCAAGTTAGGTAACACTTATGTTACAATCAGTCCAGCTGAGAGGAGTGTCCAGCAGCCTCAAGGACTGTGAGTGGAGCTTGGAGGAGGGAGGGAGCCTCTCCCCTCAGGAGGCCAGGGATGTGGGGAGATCCAAGCTGGGCTTGGTGTGGTGGACACATTTCATTCAGGGCAGCGGCAACCCCTCTGTCCTCTGTCCTCCTATGTGTTAAGAAAAGTGCTGGAGTGCGCCTTGGGGCAGTTCCTGAATTAACCTTGAACCAGGCCCAGTGTATTATGAAGGAATGCTAGGAGGAAGGCCAAGTTCGCGTGAGACATGAATGTGCTCAGGGTGTGCTGACTTGATCATGCCATGCCTCCAGTTGACCTTCACTGTCCCCTACTCCAGCTTCCAGGCCCTCAGCTCCTGACATGATTTCTCACTTCCGCTCTTGTCAACATTACAGGGTCAAATTTGCTCTTGTATTTGTTTTTATTTTTGATGTTCCAAATATAGGCTTCCGCTAAAGTCTTTTCCACTGGGTCCATAATCTCTTCCTGAAACTATCATCCAGAATGCAAATACCAGATCCATTAGGCAGGTTCGAAAAACAGGTTTCTGATGGCTTCCTCATTTCAGGAAGTGTTGAGTTAATTATTTCCACTCAGGAAAATATCGTGTTGGAGCCTATTCCTGCTTCTAGTCCTTAAGTGAACTCCAGGAAGAAACAAATGAAAAGCAGTCTTAGGGCATGTAGATCAAAAGAGGAAAGGACCTCATGTTTCCTAAAATAAAACTTTAATAATTAAAATAATAAAGGGGATGGATTCTCCTGACTCTCTTCTTTCTACTCATTTCTCATTTGCTTCTCAGCTATCAATTATCCTCTATCAGTCACCTAGTGCCATGATAATGCTGTGTAAGAAAACTTTCCCGATTTCAGTAGTTGAAAACAATAACCATTTATTATTGTTTATATGTCTACAGATTGAATGGGTGGTTCTGGTGATCTGGGCCGGCCTTGGCTGACCTCAGCTGGATTTACTCTGTGGTCAGTGGGCACCTGAGCAGGTGACTAGTGGACCTAGCACAGCATAGGGTAGGCTGAATTGGCTCTACATCACAGACTGACCCCTGCTATTCTCTCTCCCCAGCAGACTAGTCCTGGCTTATTCACATGGCCAAGGCAGGGGTCCTAAGAGAAGAGCCAAAATAGTCAAGGCCCTCTGGTCTTAAAGCGCATCATCCCTTCTACTATATTCTGTTGGCCAAATCAAGTGAACAGGGGCAGCTCCCATTGCAAAGGTGAGGAGGCACACCCTACCTCTTAGAGGGAGGGTGTGAATACAGGGAGGCAGGCCACTAATTGAGGCCACAAGTGCCCACCATCTATCAGAACTACCAATGTGATTTCCCTTTCATTGTAGACTTGGTACAGTTTCATACCTTAACAAAATGCATTCAAATTCTACTTCCAAATTCCTAATTCCTAGGGAACTGGAAAAGCAGATCATGCCAACTTTCTATAATCTTTATGTGACAAACATTTCCAAGGTGCCACTGTGCCAGCCTCCTTGCTTGGGAGGCCCCCAGGAGATACAGGTAATATAGGAAAATAACCCCTCTCCTGCCTTCCTGGTGCTCCACACAGCAGGGGAACAGGGCTAGGCCTAGTGGGAGGAGGTGAGAGGAGGTATCCACTCAGCTCCTTATCTTGAAAGGTGAATTAGTTTTCCAGGAAGAGAAGAAAGGTAGCTTATCCCAGAGATCTGGAGGGCATACAGAAGACTGTGTTTTCAGGAAAGAGAGCTGCTTACAGGGAAGGGCCTGCCCAGGTGGTGAAGGGCTTTGTCAGCCCTTCAGTGGAGTGTGGATTTGATTGTGAATAATCCAGAACAGCTAAGGGGTTTATGCCAGACTTGTGCTCAGTTTGCCTTTGGGAAAGACCTCTCGGGCAGCAGGGAGGTGGAGGGAGTGCTGGAGACAGGGAGACCAGCTGGGAGACTGTCCCCTTTCCAAATCTGTCCTTTCAGGTTGATGTTTCAATCTGCCTGCTAAAATAGAGAGATTGGAGCTCCTAAGCCCTCTCGGATGCTTGCTCAGAATTCTGCCCAGTGTGTGTGTGTGGGGGGGGGGGGGGGGGGGGGGGTGAGCAGGGCCGGGAGGTTTCGCCCTTGTCTGCTCTTGGTTGACTTCGTAACAGGTTAGCTTTTAAACTTCTGGTTCATTCTGGATACTATGCCTCTGGCCCTGGCAGAGAACTTGGCCTCCCCGATCCTGAATAACATTTCTACTTTCTGAGAAATGCACTCCATGCATGATGAGGTAGGGGAGGTATACACAAGTCCTTTCTCTCCCAAACATCCCTTCACTGGCCCAGCATTTAGTGCACAAAGGGTCCATCCTGGGAAAACTGCCAGGTGTACTTTTATTCACCTGGTACCTAGCTTAGCCCTCCTGCGGGCACAGACAGCTTGTCACAAAGCCTCATGGGAAGTGTGGCAGGCAGAATAATGATACTCCAAAGCTTTTCAGGTCCTGATCCTTATGAATGTATTATTACATGGCAAAGGTGGGATTAAGACTGTTGAGTTTAGGCCCTGGACAGGTAGCTCATCTGGTCAGAGTGTTGTCCCAATCAATACACCAAGGTTGAGGGTTCAATCTGTAGTCAGGGCACGTACAAGAATCAACCAATGGCTCTTTTTCTGGTAGCAGAGTCTGAACCTGACATGCAGAAGTGGCATTTTGCAAGGGGAAGGAAGAGAAAAACAGGTCATCAGCCTTCAGGTGGCTGAAGGAGAAAATGTATTTGGTGCCTGCCACATTTTTGCACCCTTCAATGACACTTTGTCCTTATCACCAATCTTTCTGGCAAGGAAGCCATCTGCCTGTGACTGGTGGGATAAAGGTGAAGGCTGACAGAGATGAATCCTCCCCATAGGCCGCCATGATGGCTGCCCAGGGTGTGGCCCAGAGGTGCAAGGAGCTGGGTGTCACTGCTCTCCATCCACATCATGCTCCGGGCCACAGGAGGAGATGGGACCAAGACCCTTGGACCCGGGGCCCCGTCAGCTCTCAGAGCACTTGCCCACCTGGGAATGAAGGTTGAACAAATTAAGGATGTCACCCTCATCTTCTCCGACAGCACCCGCAGGAAGGGGGGTCGTTGTTGCCATCTGTGGCCAGAAGTCCTCAAATTATTGTTTTCTTTTAATAAGTTGCTTTAGTATCAACTAAAAAAAAAATAACCAATGAATGCATGAATAAATAGAACAATAAATCAATGTTTCTGTCTCATCTCCCCCTTTCTCTCTTTCTCTCTCTCTAGAATTAAAACAAAACAAAACAAAAATACTGTTGACTTGAAAATAGGAAAATTACCCTGAATATTTAGGTGGGCTCAGTGTAATCATAGGGTTCTTCAAAGGGGACGAGGGAGGCAAAGAAGAGGTGAGAGGGAGGCGCTATGAGGAGCCCCCCACCCGACACTGCTGACTTTCAGATGGAGAAAGAGGGATAGGAGCCAGCACTGTGGGTACCTTAGAAGCTGGAAAGGGTAAGGAAATGGAAACTCCACCGGAGCTTCTAGAAACAAATGCAGCCTTCCAACACCTTGCTTTTAGCCCAGGGAGACCCATCTCAGACTTCTGAACCCATAGAACTGTAAAATAATACATTTGTGTTGTTTTAAGCCATTAAGTTTGCAGGAATTTGTCACTGCAGCAGTAGAAAACCAACACAGGACGTACGTGTTGACAGTGACTTCCTAGCAAACAGGGATTTTTGCTCTATCCCCGTCACCCAGCGCATGCTGTCCTATGCCCAGCACTTAGAAAGTGTTTTCAGGATGGGCAGGGCTGATGGAGGTGGAGAGGGCAGCATATGGCCTCTCCAGGGCTCTGTGACCAAGGGTGAGTCCTTTCACCTTCCACTGGCTCAATTTCCACATGTCTTAAGTGAGGAAGTCAGGCCTGATGACCTCCAAGATTTTCGTGACTTTCAAGTTGACTCGCGGATACATCCCTTGGCTTCCTGTCCTCCCCCCAGAACTGCCACTAGATGACTCTGCCGCTCCAACTGGTCTCACCCACAAATTCCAAGGTCATTGATTAGTCAGCGTCTGGGGCTTTAGTCAATTGTTCTCACCATTCTGTCTGGAGTCACCTGTCCAAAAGTTTAATTTAAATATCACAGTAGACATTGCTGCCCCGACCTGCTCATCCTCCAGTCCTGGGAAACCACCCGCCCATTCGCAGCCATGGGGTTGGTGGCAAGGACCCTGGCTTCACAGCTTTGCTCGGGGTCAGAGCAGAGGCGTCCCCTGGGCCCTTGTTGCTGCTCTCACTGGAGCTTTGAATTTGAGTCCTGCATTTCCTCAAAGCAGTGGCCTCTGAGCACGTCCTTCTAGTCTGTGGCGGGGCCGTCGCTGACTCCAGGGAAAGGAAACATGGGCTCTGTGCTCCTATCTACCATCAGAGCTATGCCACAGCACAGGTGGCATCTGCTTTCTTAGCCCTCTTACCTCTGTTTTCAGAGAATAATGATGTGTCTAAGTGTAGATTCAAAGCAGAGGAAAGTGACCTATTTAATTAAGAACTGAACCAAACTATGCCATGCTGCTTCCAGGTGATGGGAAGTTTTGCCGTACACACATGGCTAAATGTTCTTCTTTTGTTGGGCCACAGGTGCTCTGTCTTTGAGCAGTTCTCTGCTCTGTCCACCCATTGCAATCACTCAGAGAGGGCTTGCAAATCCAAGCCCTGCTGCACCCCGGAATCTCTGAGTTCAGTCATTTGGTTTAGAAAGTGAATCCAACTTTCCTGGTGATTCTGATGTATAGCCAGGGTTAAGGACGTCTGCCTTAGGTGACAGTAATCACTCCTGTTCTTCCCTTTGCTATTTACAAACCAAGCTTTCTTAAAACTGGCTATAAAGAGCAACAACATCCATGGACCCTGCCTGTTATACTAGCTGGTGCTTTGTCCTCACTAACGCCAAATCCCCTCAGAGCAAAAGGAAAATTTCAAGTAGTCCTGGGGTGTCAGCCATGGACCTTCCAGCCAGCCCAGAATCCACGGTCCTTTGGAAATGTGTGCGGGTGATAGTCTTATGGGCTCCTTTGGCTGACTCTCTCCTATGAGCCCAGTGGGACAAGCCCAGCGTTGCACTGACCTCCCAGGCCCTGGTCCCAAAGATGCTTTCCTTACATAGTTGCCTCTCTGACTCATCTCCCCTCTTTCTCCCCAACTCCCTCATGCTTCACCAACAGCTCTTCAGCCCTGGTGCATCTGAGAGGTGGAATCCTTACCTGCCTCCTCCCTGGGTCCCCACTTGCCCGGTGGGCCAAACCTTTGGAGCACACCTTTGGCCAGCCCTTGGCATTGCTCTTAACCTTAGTGTGAGAGACTGGTACCTGCAGGAGTGTGCTGTGGGCAGCTGGGGGCAGCTGGGGGCAGCTGGCCAGGTCCAGGACTAGAAGCCAGGGCTTATGTAGGCCTGATGGTCCCAAGCACCCAAGTGTCATCTAGACCAGCATTAGCCACATGGGGGCAGGCTCTTGGGAGCAAGGGCTTCTGGGCACATGCTGGGATCAGTTCAGCCAACATACGACTCACCTAAGGTGACTTATTAACAGCTGCGGAGGGCACCTGGAGATAGGCAGTGGCCACCCAAGATTTAAAGGGAAAGAGTCTGGAATCTGGTCTTTGATACCGGCACCTTGGCAGGAGGGGGATCCCCAGAAGGCCCTGAGGCCCCCAAGTGGTTCCTGCTCCCTATAGCTCCCCCTCAGCCCCACAAATGCCATTCGCCCTGCAGCCTCTGTACAGCTCCCTGCCTCAACCAGAGACGGTAGCCTCAACCGGTGCGCCTTCTGAGAGCAAGTGTGCCCCGGCTCCCATCGGAGCCTCTCACCCCTTCTGGACGCAGCCACATCTGCTTCCCGAGTAAATGCCGGTGGCTAATTGTTCCCAACCTAAAGGAAGAAATGTCCCACTTTCACAGAACAGAGAAACATTGCTGCTCCAAGAGAGCTGCTAACCACCAGCTGCTAACTAGGTGTTGCTTGAAATTCACAGACACGGGTTCCTGCGGCAATCCTGGGGGAACAGCACAGTGTGCCCCAGGTACCCACGGCTTTGGCAAGGGGTTTTGAAAGAATCAAATATACATATTATATATATATATATATATATATATATGTGTGTGTGTGTGTGTGTATACAGACACATATATATGTAGATGTGTATATATGCACATACACAGACCATATATATATATATATATATATATATATATATATATACACACACACACACACACACATATATGAATGAGGTCTTTCCCAAAAGTATGGGCTGCACAAACTGTTTAAATTACATTGACATTGTATCGATGCTTTTGGGATAGACATTTGTGTGTGTGTGTGTGTGTGTGTGTGCGTGTGTGCGTATTTATTTAATGCTAACTTGAGGATATATTTCTATTGATTTGAGAGAGAGAGACAGAGAGAGAGAGAGACAGAGAGAGAGAGAGAGAGAGAGAGAGAGAGAGAGAGGGAAACATTGATGTGAGGGAGAAACATCCATCTGTTGCTTCTCCTGCATGCTTGGACCAGAACTAAACCCGCAGCCTAGGTATGTGCCCTGACTGGAATTCAAGCCTGCAACTTTTTGGTGTAAGGAACAACACTTCAACCAGCTGAGCCACCCAGCCAGGGCAAGAATCAAATATTTTTAAAAAATGTTTAGACATAGTTTTTAGGCAGACATCAGGGGGCTCCTCAACTGAGGCCGTGGGACGAGAAAGCTACTGGCCAGCTCAGTCCATGTCTACAACGATGCTGACGTGACAGCCAATGGCTGACAGCAGGAGGACGGAGGCATAAAGGCAGGGAGACGGCATCTCAGGATGAAGGTAGATATCCTAGGCTTAACATCATATTTGAAAACCTTGGACAGACTTCCATGCACAGTACAGTTTGGAGATGTTGCCAGGAACCACAGAAGCCACAGATGCCGATGATGTCCCTGTTGGTATGTGCACTCCGCCAGCCTGAGTTACACATGTCTGCACTTCACCCCTCTGTTCTGCCTCCCTGTGCCTCTGGTGAGAAAAGTCCTCCATCTCTCCTCTTTCTTGGGCCCTGCAGGGAATGAGTAAGATTCTTTCCAAGACCTCTTCTTTGAGGACAGGCTGTCTGGCCCCCTGGAGTGGATTCTGCAAGGTACACATGAGTGCTTGGAAAATGGAGCTGGGATTTCAAGACTGAGAAAGGGAAAATACAAAATAAGCCCAGACCAACTTACAGTGCTGGAAAGAAAGGAAATGCTTAAGAAGTGATGGAGACATGTTCCAAGATCACAGGAGTGCACTTGAAAGAGCTCCCAAGGGCCTAAAGTAGGGGACTTGAGCAACAGCATAAATAACAATAACATGGAATTAGGACCTGTAGAGTAAAATTAAAAGATTTTGCTATGAAAACACCAGATCCCCAAGGCTACATATGGCATGAATCCACTTCCATGACATTGGTGAAGCTGCAAGGATAGAAAACTGATCTGTGGTTGTCAGAAACGAGATGTGGGGAGAGGTTGATTACAAAAGGGCAGCAAGAGGGAATTTTGGGGGTCAATGCAACTGTTCTGTTTCATGTCTGTGGTGGTAGATACATGACTCTATACATTGTCAAAACCTTTAGAACTACAAATCCTGAAGAATGAATTGCACTGTAGGTAAATTAAAACAAAAAACTAAGTAAGATGTGTATTCTCCAAATAGAAACCAAATTTTTGCAAATGAACCCAATACAGATGAATAATATCACACTGAAGGGGGTACGGATAAAAGGAACTAACCTAAGTACCTCTGGAAAGCAGGATTTTGACTTGATATTGTAAGGCTAAAGACAAAAACATTGTACACCAATACTGTACTCCTGGTAAATGTGCTTCTGACAAGGCTATGGGTTAGCAATTCTGAAACTGCTCTGTGTGTACCAGGGCTGAACCAGGAAGTAAATATATTGATCTCTGGCCCTGGGCAGGGAAAATGCAAGAGCCTGGAGTATCCTGAGGTGCCAGAAAGTAAGGAAGTGCTCAAATACAGTTTGGAACATGTTAAAAGGGCTCCCTATGGCCAAAGCTGGAACAATTTGTGTCATAAAATAAATAATAATAGCATTGGGTTATAGCCCACAGAATAAAATAAATATGAGTTCATGTTCATATAACCAAATAAATGGATAAGAAAAGACAGCTCTTCTGAACAGAGAATATCAATTACTTAATACATGAGGGAATTGTATAATAAGTAATTAATTAATTAATGAGGAAACATAAAAATAACCATTAGACAAACATCACAGTAAAAGTTATTGCAGGCATCATTCACTAATGGATGTTAAAATTAATGGGCAACATTTGAGGTAAAAGAGGATATTTTCTATAGCCTCAAAGTACCTCCCCCAAGATATTTATTAATTGCAAAATGAAAAATATAACTTTATAGTGGAGGAATCCAGCAGATATCACCTTAAGCAAGTGATCAAGCTTCCGTCACCAAGGATAAGACATCACAACATTATGTCCCCCTGACGTGATACACCGAGGGCTCATTTCCTTTGTGCTATTCTTGGCAAAAATGCATAACCTCAATCTAATTGTGAGAAAACATCAGAGAAACCCCAGGTGAGGAATAGTCTATACAATAGCTGACCAGTACTCTTCAAAAGTGTCAAGGTCGTGAAAGTTAGGAAGGACTGAGGAACCATAATAGATTGGAAGAGATTATATAACAGTATTGAAACCATGTTAGTTTCCTGATTTTTGTAAATGTGAGGTAAGATGTTAACATTTAGGAAATTTGGGTGAAAGATTATGGGAATTCTTTCCCCAGCTTTATTGAGATATAATTGATATGTAACATCATGTAAGTTTAAGGTATACAAAATGATGATTTGATACACTTATACATTACAAAAATGATCACCACAATAGGGTTAGTTAACATCTCCATCACCTCATACAATGACCCTCCTTTTTTTTTTTTCTGGTGAGACATTTAAAAACTAGTCTCTTATGCCACTTTCAAGGATATAATACAATATTGATAACTATAGTCACTAGTCTGTACATTAGATCCTCAGAACATATGGTTGCCTTTCACCCGCCTCCAGCTAAGGACCTGGCTGGAGGCCAGACTGTAACCTGGTTATGTGCCCTCGCTGGGGAATCGAACCAGTGACCTTTGGGTTTGCAGGCCAGCACCTTATCCACTGTGCCACCAGCCAGGGCCCTTTTGCTCATTTTTTAAATTGAATTGTTGCCTTTATTTTATTTTATTTTATTTTGGCTTTTGTTATTGAGTTGTATGAGTTCCTTGTGTATTTTGGATATTAACCACTTTTCAGATACATGGTTCGTAAATATTTTATCCCATTCTCAGCTTGCCTTTTCATTTTGCTGATAGCTTCTTTTGCTGTGCCCAAGCTTTTTAGTTTGATGTTATCCCACTTATTGATTTTCGCTTTTATTGTTTGGGATTTTGGTGTCATATCCAAAAAATCACTGTCAAGGAGCTTTATCCTTATATTTTCTTCTAAGAATTTTATGGTTTCATGTCTTACATTTAAGGTTGTAATCCATTTCAAGTTAATTTTTGTGAGTGATGTAAGTTAAAGGTCCAATTTCATTCTTCTGCATGTGATTATTCAGTTTTCTCGAAACTGTTTTTGAAGTGACTATCATTTCTCAATGATGTCAAATATTAGTTGACAATATATGTAAGAGTTTATTTCTGGGCTCTTGATTCTTTCCATTGACCTGTGTGTTTGTTTCTGTACCATTATTTTGATTACTGTAGCTTTGTAACAGTTTAAATCAGGAAGTGTGAGGCCCGCAGCTTCGTCCTTTCTCAGGATTGCCTTGGCTATTTAGGGTCTTTTGTGGTTCCATACTAATTTTAGGATTTTATTTTTTTCTGTAAAAAAAATGCCATTTGACATTTTAATGGGGATTGCATTGAATCTGTAGATGGCTTTGGGTAGTATGGATATTTTAACAATGTTAATTCCTCTGATTCGTGAACACAAGTCATCTTTCCATTTTTTGTGTCTTCAATTTCTTTCTTCAAAGTCGTATAGTTTAAGTGTACAGATCTTTCACCTTTTGGGTTAAATTTACTCCTAAGAATTTTGTTCTTTTTGATGCTCTTATAAATGGGATTTAAAATTTTTTTCTCAACTATTTTATTATTAATGTAGAAAAAAACTGATTTCTGTAGATGTATTGAAAACCAGTATCATAAAACTTTGCTGAATTTATTGATTCGTCCTAAGAGTCTTTATGATTAGTTCACTAAATCTTTATAGTTTTCTCTATGTAAGATCATATTATCTATGAACAGAGATAATTTTACTTCTTCCTTTCCAATTTGGATGTCTTTTATAGCATTTTCTCATTATAGCTCTGGCTAGGACTTCCAATCCCATGTTGAATAGGAGTGGTGAGAGTGAACACCCTTGTCTTGTTCCTGATGTTGGAGGAAAAACTTTCAACCTTTCACCACTGAGTATGATGTTAGCTGTGGGATTTTCACATATGGTCTTTATTAGGTTGAGGTATGTTCCTTCTATTCCCAATTTGTTGAGCATTTTTATCATGAAAGGATGTTGTATTTTGTCAAAAGCTTTTCCTGAAGCTGTTGAGGTTGGTTTTTATATTCTTTTCTACCAATGTGGTGCATCACATTTATTGATTTGCCTATGTTGAACCATCTTTGCATTCTAAGGATAAATTTCACTTGATCATGGTGAATAATTCTTTTAATGTCATATTGAATTTGGTCTGCTTGTTTTTGGTGGAGATTTTTCTATTTATATTTAGTAGAGATGCTAGCTTGGGGTTGCCTTATCTGGCCTTGTAAAATGAGTTTGGAAGCATTTCCTCCTATTCAATTTTTTGGAATAGTTTGAAAATAATTGGTGTTAATTCTTTTTAAATGTTTGATAGAATTCAGCAGTGAAATCATCTGGTCCTACCTAGGTTTTTCTCGTTTGAGAGGTTTATGACTACTAATTTATTCTTTTTTTAGGATTTTCAGATTTTCTGTTTCTTTATGATTAAGTCTTTCTTTTTCTTTTGTTGTTGTTGTTGAGAGGGAAGCTGCTGCAGGGCACAGAACAGAGGGAGAAAGACAAGGAGAAAAACATCAATGTCAGAAAGAAACTGATTGGTTTCCTGATTGAGGACCAAACCCTCAATGCAGGCATGTGCCCTGAATGGGAATCAAACATATGACCTTTCACTTTGTGGGACAATGACCAACCAACTGAGCCACACCAGTCAGGGCCTTTATGATTAAGCTTTAATAACTTGTATGTTTCTAGGAATTTAGTCATTGCATTGAATTTTTAGAGCAAGTTGCTAAGAATTGGCAGCTTAACAATATTGAGTCTTCCAACCCATAAAACAGAAACCTCTCCATTTATTTGGATTTTTTTTTCATTTCTTTCATTGATTTGTTGTTTCCTGTGCATATATCCTAAAGATATTTAGATTTATTTGTAAGCATTTTCTTTTAGGGGGGAGGGGTTCTAATATAAATGGTATTGTGCTTTTAATTTCTTTTTAAAAATTATATTTTATTGAATATGCTATTATAATTGTCCTGATTTTCCCCTTTGTCCCCCCTCCACCCAGTACCCTCAATTCCCCCAGGCAATCCCCTACTATTGTTCAGGTCCATGGGTCATACATAAAAGTTCTTTGGCTACTCCATTTCCTATACTGTACTTTATATCCCCATGGCTATTCTGTATCTACCTATTTGTACTTCTTAATCCCCTCACCTCTTCACCCATTGTCCCACATCCCCCTCCCATCTGACAACCATCAAAATGATCTCTGTATCTATGATTATGTCTGTTCTTGTTTGCTTAGTTTAGTTTTTAGATTCAATTATTGGTAGATTTGTATTTTTTGCCAGTTTATTGTTCATAGTTTTTTTCTTCTTTTTCTTAAATCAGTCCCTTAAACATTTCCTATAATAATGGTCTGGTAATGATGAACTACTTTAGTTTTTTGTTTGTTTGGTTGGTTGGTTGTTTTTATTTTTATTTTATTTTTGGGGGGGAAGCCCTTTATCTGCCTTTTGATTCTAAATTGCTGGGTAAAGCAATCTTGGCTGTAGATCCCTGATGTTCATGACTTTTGAGTATTTCTTGCCAATCCTTTCTAGTCTACAAAGATTCTTTTGACAAATCAGCTGGTAGTTTTATGGGTACTTCCTTGCAGGTAACTAACTTCTTCTCTCTTGCTGCTTTTAAGATTGTGTCTTTATCTTTAACCTTTGACATTTGAATTATGCTGTGTTTTGGAGTGGGCCTCTTTGCATCCATTTCGTTTGGGATGCTCTGTACTTCCTGGACTTGTATGTCTATTTCCTTCACCAAATTAGGGACATTTTATTTCATTATTTTTCAAATAGATTTCCAATATCTTGCCCTTTCTTGTCTGCTTCCAGAATCCCTATGATGTGAATTTGGACCTCTTGAAGTTGTCACAGAAGCTGCTCCTACTATCCTCATATATATATATATATATATATATATATATATATATATATGATTCATTTTTCTTCTTGAAGTTCTGATTGGCTGTTTTCTTTCTTCTTTATGTTCCAAATCATTGATTTGATTCTTGGCTGTTTGATTCTACTGTTGTTTCCCTGTAAATTGTTCTTTATTTCAGTTAGTGTATCCTTTGTTTCTGACAGGATATTTTTTATACTGTTGAGATCCTGACTAAGTTCCTTGAGCATACTTATAATCAGTGTTTTGAACTCTGCATCTGAAAGGTTGCTTATCTCCATTACATCTAGCTCTTTTTCTGGAGTTTTGATCTGTTCTTTCATTTGGGCCATATTTCTTTGTCTCCTCACTTTGGCAGCCTCCCTGTGTTTGTTTCCATGTATTAGGTGGAGTTGCTTTGACTCTGTGTCTTGGTGGTGTGGCCTAATGTAGTAGGTGCCCTATAGGGTTCCGTGGCGCAGCCTCCGCTATCACCCAAGCTGGGTACTCGAAGTGTGCCCTTAGTATGGGCTGAGTACACTCTCCTTTTGTAGTTGAGACTTGGTTGCTGTTGGTAGATCAATGGAGGGATTTACCCAAACCAGGCAGCTGCAAGGATTGGCTGTGACCATTGACCTCCAACTTCCACCCTCTGGGCAGGATCAGCTGTGCAGGAGCAGGGTTGGGGTGCTCAAACATGGCCTATAGATGTCCACTGGATTCACTTGTCCTAGGGTTTCCCAGGGGGTGCAGGCCAAAATCAGCCTCCCATCTGTGTTTTGCTCGGGGCCACCCTGCCTGAGTTATGAAGCAATCTGAGATGGCGCTACTGGTGCTTATGGATTCCCACGTGAAACCAAGCTAGGCCTGAGGCTGCTAGTGCTCAGCCTGAGGCTCACAGAGGCCAGCTGTTGCTTGTTTGAAAGGATTTAGGAAGTTGTGAAGCATGAGTCAAGACCAGCCATTCATATGGAAGAGCAGCTTGGGTGGGCCTGCATTGGGTGAGGTGGAGTCTCTGGGAATTTTCAAGGTGGGTCAAACAGTGTTAGCCAGGTTGATGGAGTCTCAGATATGGCCCCAGCTTATTGGCTCTGTGTGGAAGGGTTTAGAAAAGGAACAATGGCCTCTTCTTACATTGATGCCAGATAGTTCAGTTCCTCACTTTTTGCCACTGGTGCTTTCCAAACTGCAACCCAGTGCTGGAGCTCAGAGGGAGTGAGTCTGAGTAGGTGAGTCTGTGTGTGGGTTCTTCTTCTTCTTTTTTTTTAAGATTTTATTTATTATTTTTAGAGAGAGGGGAAGGGAAAGAGGACGAGAGGGAGAGAGACATCAATGTATGGTTGCCTTTCCCCTGCCTCCAGCTACGAACCTGGCTGGAGACCTGGCTTGCAACCTGGTTAATGTACCCTGGCTGGGAATGGAACCAGTGACCTTTGGGTTCTCAGGCCAGCACCTTATTCACTGTGCCACCAGCCAGGGCTTGTGTGTGGGTTCTTTAAGAACTGCTTGGGGCTCTAGCAATTTCTTCTACTGACTCAGTCCCTGCTGGGTTTTGCAGCCAGGAGTTGTGGGGACTTATCTTCCTGGCCCTGGAACTCTGGGCTGGGGAGCTGTTATGGGGCTGGGACCCCTCCATCCCAAGATATCCCTCCTGAATTTTTATCCATCACATGTGGGTGAGGGACCAGCTCATTCCTCATCTGCACCCCTTGTACCCGTCTGGATGGATGTGATTTCTTTAATTCTGTAGTTGCCAGACTTGATTCAACTTGATTTCTAATGGTTCTGAGTGATGGTTGTTCTATAATCTAGTTATAATTTTGCTATGGTTGTGGGAAAAGTTGAGCCATGTTGGCCTATGCCACCATCTAGAATGGAAGCCTGTGCTTTTAATTTCAAATTCCTGCTGGTTCATTGCTGGTTTGTAGGAAAGTACTTTTGTATATTAGCCTGTATCCTCTGACCTTGCTGTAATTGCTATTTTCATGAGTTTTTCTTAAAGGTTTTATTTTGTTATTTTTAGAGAGAGGGGAAGGGAGGGAGAAAGAGAGGGGAGAGAAACAAAAATATGTGGTTGCCTATTATGTACCCCAGGCATGTGCCCTGACTGGGAATTGAATCAGCAACTCTTTGGTTTGCAGGTTGGCATTCAGCCCACTGAGCTATACCAGCCAGGGCTATTTTCATGAGTTTTATTGTTGATTCTCTGGGATTATGTACAAAAACAACATGTGATCTGCAAACACAGGCATTTTTTTTTTCTTCCTCCCCAATCTGGGTATCTTTATCTCTTTCTTGGTGGAACTTCCAATACAGTGTTGAATAGGAATGATGGCCTATACCACCATCTAGGAGGCAATTTCCTAGCCTTGTTTCTGATCTTAGAAGGAAAGCATCCATTTTCTCACTATTAAGTATGATGATGTTAACTATAAGGGTTTTTGTTTGTTTGTTTGTGTTTCTTATTATTTTTTTGTAGCTATTTTTTGATACACTGACTGGGAATCAAACCTGAGCCCTTATGCTTTGTGGGATGATGCCCAACTAATGGGCTTCAGTTCATATTTTCCATTTCTTCCTCTTGAGGATGAGTCTTATGTAATTGCTTTAATTATATTTTATAATTCACTGACTACAATTTTAGCTGTAGCCAAATAGCTATATCCTTTTTTCAACTTTTATTTACATGATTATTTTTACTTTTCCATATTGCCAGTTAGTTCTTTTCAGTAACTTCCTGCTCGTGTTTCTTAGCTTCCTCTTCTAATATTATAAATATCATCTCTTATTTTCTCTTGAGGATGTTAAGACTTCGTATTCTTGGTATATGTATTTTAATTCTTCCACAATGTTATCTACATTTCCACCAGCATAAATTATCTCATTTATTGGACTGCTCACTCCCTTTCATAGCACTGGGCTGACTCATGTCTTCTCATTTTTTATGAGAGCTCTGTTTGCAGGGAAGTTTTCTTCTTCACCGTTGGGTTGCTTTCTGTTTGTACATTCTTTTTTTTTTTTTTTTTTTTTTTTAAATTTTATTGTTGTTGTATTACATCCATCCCCTTTTTGCTCCCCTCTGTCCCCCTGTTTGTCCATTCTTTAAATTTGGTCAGTGGTCTAACATTCCTGCTCTGGTCAGAGACTAAATTCTGGATATTGGGTGTGAGTGAATTTGCAATGATGCAAATGCCCCTGTATTATTCTCTTGGTATGGGCAAGAGGTATATTTCAGTTTCTACATCTAAGCAAGTTTTTTAGCCCATTTTCTTGGGCAGAGAGCATGAATTCAGGTGTGGTTTCAGCCCCGGGGCTCTCAGTTTAACCTGGCACCACCTTGAGGGAGTTAATAGGGCTTTCATTCGCAAGCAGGTGCAGAGACCTTGACTCCCCACTCATACCTGACCTCATCTCCACGCTTTCTCCATGACAGGTCACATAGCTGCATGTTTCCACTGTATTTGGGGGCTTTTATTTTTCAGTTATTTCTGTGTTCATATTGGAAGGGAGTAGTTTCAGTCTGCGCTCACTCGGCCATCTTGACCTAGAAGGTCTGAATTACTTTTATAATGAAAAAATGATCTGCATTCTAAAACAAACATTTGTCTAAAAGAACTGGTTCCAACAAAAAAAGAAAAAAAAAAAAAAGAACTGGTTCCATAGGCATGTGATGTATCACAGTGACTAAATACCAGATTCTGGAGTCAGGCAGATCTGGGTTTGAATCCTAGCTCTGCTATTGTAATTTCTAGTTGTGCAGTCTCAGAAAAATTATATGAGTCTAACTTCCATGTATCACTTCCCTCCTCACACAA
The DNA here is from genome assembly GCA_004026585.1 of Noctilio leporinus. Classification (NCBI taxonomy): domain Eukaryota; kingdom Metazoa; phylum Chordata; class Mammalia; order Chiroptera; family Noctilionidae; genus Noctilio; species Noctilio leporinus. Next base: position 575,530 of record PVIW01000185.1, on the reverse strand, counting down.
TGGGCATATTGCCTGGGCCGATCGTCATGACTGAGAGAGATGTGTGTGGATTGCTCCAGCTGTGTCTGGCACAGGGAAGTTCTTCCCTCTTCCACTTTGTAAGGCTTTAGAAATTAAACAGACATCAGAATCAGGCAGACGAGATCAAACTGGCAGTTTTATTACTGGCAGAGTCGCTGGAGAACAATGGGACTATTAGGTAATGGATAGCTTTCTAAAAAGTGATGCCTCATATCATCATTAATTCCACTTTCAACCAATTGTGTTACCATGCCCAGGTCTATACACAGTAAATCCTCACTTATCACTGATAGTTCCTGTGACCTTAATGGAAACAACATGTAAAGTAACCAATTTTTACTTTAGGCTAATAGATATAAATGAGAATTATATTCCTGCAGCATCTCATCAATATTAAAACAACATTGAGCAAGATGATGTTATTCAAGGGCCTGCTGTAATGTATTACCACAGGCATTGTTGCTGCTCCTCCAGTACTTCATTTGGATAAGAAAACTTTTCAAACTATGTTGGCAGCTTTTGGAGATTTGGTAAGAAGAGTTTGTTGTTTATTTGTGTCGATTTTTTTTTTTTTTTCTTCCTGGCTGCGAGTGCCTTGGATGGTAGGGACCAGGTGAAAGACAGGAAGGAAGAATGTTGAGTGGGCCTTAAATAAGAGGCTAAATATCATAGTAATTCACTTTTGTGCATTTCTTCTCTTAGCATAGCTAATTAACTTTTTATATTTTATACAGTAAGCCCCAGACTCAAATGTTGCCCATTACTGAGTGACGTTATTAGCCACAGAGTCTTAACCATGCCCCAATGCTCACGGTTTAGATTTCCAGCACCCAGAACGCAACCAGAAAACTCTTTTTAAATAAATGTAAATCATCTCCTCTCTTCTTTTTTGCCACACACACACACACACACACACACACAATCAAAACCACAAACACATTTTTTATTTTTGTAGTTTTCTCCCAGTGATCCGGACCCAGAGGCTCTTGATTCTTTTTCAATTGTAGTAAAAGCTACAAACGAAATTTACCATTGTACACTATTTTTAAGTGTACAGCTCAGAGGCATTAAGTATGTTCACGTAGTTGTGCAATCCTACCACCATCCATCTCCAGGAAATGTTTACTAAAATACAGCTTTGCAAACTATCAATTTATTAAACACCTCTCATTCTAATAGTAACAGCCAAAGAAAGAAATGTAGACGGGGCACCATCTTCTGCTCTCAGCTGCTGCATTTCGGAGGTAATCAAGTATCCCCTTTTGAAAAAGCTCTTCCCATTTTACCATTCCTTGCAAATCCATAGTAATGTTGCTTTATGAAAACAAAATTCAAAACAGAAAACAAGTACTTTGTCTCTTGCTGGTATATAACAACCAAAGTATATAACAAGATAACTATTTTATAGCTCTCCAAGCTCATTAAAACTACCTTCTTCCTGTTGTGTTTTATCTTTTGGACAGGTATGTAATGACGATAAATGGTGTGCGATCCAAGAACCTCCCTTAACAGAGAATGTTCTGGCCAAATTCAGTTTGTTAAACTGTTATTTTATACGTTTCTTAGTACCAGACCTCTTACTTATCTATATAATATCAAATGTTGGTCACCTTCTCTCCCACATGCTTTTTACTAATGTGAGACCCATTAAGGAAGTTGTAATTTTTCTGAGATGTCTGAATTTTACTGCTAACTACATAGATCTTTTTCTGGTATTGTGAGTGTTAAGGCCCTGAAACATAAATTGGAGTTCTGTTTTATGTCTTCTATATTTCCTAAAAATTTAGTAATGCTATGAAACTACACCTGGCTGTTGTATTATAGTGTGAATGTTCAGAGCTCCACACTCCTTCTTGGGGCTTAAGAATGTTCTAGAATGTTGTAAGGTGGGAATGTATTGCCCAGAATCAGGAGAAGGGGAGGATGCAAACTCTCTGGAATGAATGGGCATCCCCTCCTGGATTTCAGGGGGAGGGAAGGGAGGGACATGTGGCATGTCTGTGGGCAGCCGGCATGGAGCTGCCTAGCTCCTGGGGCTCCTCACTGTGACCTTCAAATCTGTTTTAATTTTTTTAAAGTTCTTAGTTTATTAATCCTGTCATGAAAAATCTGCAATCACCACAGATAAAGTCCCTGAAGTATTTTTCCATCTTGTTGCCAGCACATTGGCCTTTGCAGTCCTCTGACTTCCTCATTTTGGTCTTGTGTTCCTTTCTCTGTTTTTTCGAGGTCTTCTTCTCATCCAGGACATGTCTTGCAAATCTATGTGTGGGTTCATTTTTCTTTGCATAATCCAAGAAATCATAAATCGTGCCAAAGCCAGTTGTCTTGCCACCACCAAAATGGGTTCTGAACTCAAACACAAAGATGACATCAGGTGTGATCCTATACATTTTAGCTAGTTTTCCCCAAATTTCTCTCTTAGGGACTGTTTCCTTCCTAGGGTAAAGGCTGTCCATGACCATTTGTTTCTGTGTTGTTTCTGTTGGCCATGAGCTCCTTGGTCCGGAAAGTTAACTGCATTGCCCATGATGGTCACCAATCTTCAAGCAGCCAGGGAAGAAGAAGGAGCCTTCACACCTATTTTTTCTCATTCCTGTTTGAATGCTTTACACACACACACACACACACATACACACACACACATCTCTTAGTTTCCTCTCCTCTAGTCTATAATAATATTTCCTAGTCCTCAGGAACAAATCCCACACGTTACGCCCTGCATTTCTTAAACTTCTGGTCTAGGCCTGGAAAACTCCAAGTCCAAAGGTTTTTGAAACTGCCTCCCTGAGTTGCCTCTCTTTTCTGCCTTCCACCCTGACCCATCTTACCTCCAGGCAACAGGCAAACAGCAAGGGCTTGAAGAGGAGGGGTAGAGCTACATAGAGCATTAGGGGGCATTTTTTGGTTAATATCGTGAACACATTGCCCTACTGTGATGTAAAGAGAATGGATTTTCTCTGATAGGATACAGTCATGCTTAGAAAATTGATCTGTAGAACAGTGGTCCCTTTCTAGCCTCAAAAGATAGTCTCTTAAAAAAAAAAAAAAGTGTGATGAGAGAAGTTGCTATTGAGAAGCATAAGGTCTTATGAGAAATATATTTTTAGAGATAGGATTACAACCTCTGCTGCATATCAGAATCACCTGGGAGAACTTTTAAAATGCCTAGATCAGAATACCTGGACCCTCCTCTAGAGACTTGGATTTAATTGGTCTGGAATGGTACCACAAATAAAGTTATTTCTCAGTTTCCTTGGCATTCAGTGTAGGGATGAAAACCCTCAGTACTTAAGCAGGGCTGACTCACCCATTAGACACAGCACAGTGCCTGCACCCACAATACTTTTAGGGGCCTAAAGCATGTGTAACTTCTTTTCTTTTCTTTCCTTTATTTTTAAAATTATTTTATTCATTATTTTTATTTATTTATTTATTTTTAAAGATTCGTTTTATTCATTATTATTATTATTTTTTAGAGAGAAGGGCAGGGAGGGAGGAAGAAAGGGAGAGAAGTATCATGTATGATTGCCTTCACCTGCCTCCAGCCACAGACCTGGCTGGAGACCTGGCTTGCAACCTGGTTACGTGCCCTGGCTGGGAATCAAACCAGCGACCTTTATGTTCGCAGGCTGGTGCCTTATCCACTGTGCCACCAGCCAGGGCTTTTATTCATTATTTTTAGAGAGAGGGGAAGGGAGGGAAGAAGAAAGGGAGAGAAACATCAATGTATGGTTGCCTTTCACCTGCCTCCAGCTGAGGACCTGGCTGGAGACCTGGCTTGCAACCTGGTTATGTGCCCTGGCTGGGAATCGAACCAGCGACCCTTGGGTTTGTAGGTCGGTGCTCAATCCACTAAGCCACACCAGCCAGGGCTTCATGTGTAACTTCTTTTAAAAGTAGAGAGGAAAAATGAATATTTAGGTGGTAGAACACATTTCACTGTATAATAGTAATATATTTCTTTTTACCAATGTATTTTTAAAATACAAATGTTTTTTAATCCTCACATGAGGGTATGTTTATTGATTTTAAAGAAAGAGGATGAGAGAGAGGGATTGAATGAGAAAGAGAGAGGAACATCAATGCAAAATGTGAGAGAGAAACATTGACTGGTCGCCTCTAGTACATGCCCAGACTGGGCATCGAACCCTAAAACCTTATGGTGAATGGGCTGATCCATGCCCTAATCAACTGAATCACCTCATTAGGGCATAATATATAATTTAAAATATGTTTTTATGGAGGAAGAAACACACAACATGGAAGTGCCCAGGGCCCGCAGAAGTAATAATGCAATATTAAAGGGACCAGCATAAGTGCATGTCTTTGAATATCCCTAAATATAATTATTCAGTTCACATTAAGATAGCACAGTGGAATACATCAATGATGTTTATACATTGCATGGGCAATAATGATGTCCAAATTTCCCTGTATCGTGTCTGTCCATTACATGGTGGTCTCCCCTCAGTTTCTTTCTTTTTCTTTTCTTCTTCTTCTTCTTCTTTTTTTAAAGACTTTTATTTATTTAGTATTTTTAGAGATAGGGGAAGGGAGAGAGGCATAGAGGGAGAGAAACATCATTGTAAGGTTGCCTTTCATCTGCCTCCAGCCATGGATCTGGCTGGAGACCTGGCTTGCAACCTGGTCATGTGCCCTGACTGGGGAGTAGAACCAGCAACCTTTGGGTTTGCAGGCCAGCTCCTTATCCACTGTACCACTAGCCAGGGCTTCTTTTTCTTTTTTAAAGATTTTTAATTCATTACTTTTTAGAGAGAGGGGAAGAGATGGCGGCAGAGAGGGAGAGAAACATCAATGTAAGGTTGTCTTTCATCTGCCTCCAGCCATAGACCTGGCTGGAGACCTGGCTTGCAACCTGGCTATGTACCCTGGCTGGGAATTGAACCAACAACATTTGGGTTTCACAGGCTAGCGCCTTATCCACTGTGTCACCAGCTAGGGCCTCACTGTGCCACTAGCCAGGGCCTGAAATTTAAAACATTGAAGGTGAACTTCCACAAGTTGCCCAAGAACTTCATCTTCCTGCTGTCATCATTGTCACCTTGAACCATGGGACTGTAGGCAAAAGGAATTACCAGTTTGAGGACTTTAACTTGCTCTTGAGTAGACCAGCTCACAAGCTCTAAGTTTTAGGAGAATAAATGGTGTCCACTTCTGCAAGAAAAACTGAATTCTTGTTCTCATTATTTTAGGCCTACCCACCAAATAGTCCCATGCTATTGTTGCTTTGGACATATCCAAGAAAAATGTGTTCTGGAACGAGTGATTCCTCATTAGAAGGCTTTGGCAGCCCTGAATGAACATTTAAAAACAGTTTATCTTTGTTTTGGGTCTCATCCATTACTGGTTTGTCTGATTACAGTCTGAGAATGTGGCCCTCAAGATGGCTTAGTTCATCTATGACCAAATAATTCACCAGCCCCCCCAAAATGGTAAATTAATTTGCTACAAAGACAATGTGGCCCACAGAATCAAAATTTTTAAATTTTTAAAAAAGGTTTTGTTCTTAATGTTGGAATTTGAGCTATCTTGACTTTGGTGAAAGATGATAGAAAAGGCAAGGGTTTTATATACTGGGGTTGTTTCAACACAACTGGGGACACTTTGGGGATAATATTTATCAAAAACATCTTTGTTGAGTTACTATCAGTTGATGGGTTGGGGTGACTGATGAGACAGGGATTATAAACTTAAACTGTTTCCCTATAATTCTCCCCTCAGCCGACTCGCTGAGCTTTGCCATTTCTCCTCTTGTTCTTCAGCCTCCAGACAGGCAGGCCAGGCTCCAGAAAGTCCAGTCCTGCTTGGATCCAACTGATCCATAACGTGTACATAAAAGAACTTTGACTATACTGGATTCCCCCCCCAAAGTTGATATTTATTTTCTCCTGATCTTTTAATCTATTGTACAAGTTGAAACACCTGTGGGCAAAGTCTCTGGTCCCTTTGTGCCTTACAGCAAACCCTGGAGGGCAGCATGGAGTCTTCCTTACTTTCATTATTATTTTTTATTCCACTGAGAAACTTCACTCCTCTTTCAACATTTCCAACTAAATGAAAGGGATGTCCTACCTGTAAAGTGAGTAAAAAAATAGAGTGATAGTTTCTTTATCTTTCTGTCTCCCACAGAATAAGAATGTGTGACTCTTCTTATTCTGAATTGAGCACTGGCCTTCGGACCAAAAGGTCACCAGTTCAGTTCCCAGTTACGACACGTGCCTAGGTTGCTGGCCAGGTCCCTGCTAGGGGGAGTGCAGAAGGCCATCGATGTTTTTCTCCCTTTCTCTAAAAATAAATAAACCTTAAAAATGTGTAAATGATACCGTCAACTTCCTTACCTTCCTCTACTCTACACAAACGTATTTGTTTTTCCAAAAGTTGCTTAGGACCTTTAAATAGTAATTAGGCACTACCTCTTCCCTGTGGGGTGAATGACACTGGGATCCAGGCCAGAGAGAGACTGGTTACTAGTCCAAGGCCATGGGCAAGGCTGTTTGGGGAGGTTGGGCCATTCCCGACTCTGGCCATAAGGCCTGAGCTCAGGCATTTTCTGATGATGCCTATGTTCACTGACTAGCATGTGTTTGTGTGTTCATTCATTGAACGTTTACTGAACACAGGCTACATGCTACCGCTGGCGGTAGGAAGCAGGGCCTAGAGGAGCCATATGCAGGGCAAGAGCCTGGGCACTGGACGGGCTGTGGCTGTAGTTCTTCACAAACTCAGCATCACTTAGTGCTCACTGCCTCCCACCTCAAGTGAGCACTTCGACCCCAGGGAGCCCTCTTAGCATGGAGGCTGTGGTCCCCAGGGTGACCTTGCTGGAGCCTTGGGGGAATGCTCCAGTCCTGTCCTGGGTGTCGTCAGTCCCGAGGAGCATTCAGCAGCCTCTCAAGAGGCCCCTTGGCACACAGTAGCCATCTCAGTAATACACCCTCATCATAGCTGCCTCCTTCCCGTATCACTCCTCCTTTTCGCTCTTCTGTTTCCAGGGATCACCAGCTAAATACACCCCCTGCCCCAAGTCCTGTCTCAGGCTCCACTGCCAGGGCAACCAAACTAACGCAGCCTCCTTCAAAGGCCCTGCCCAACCCTGTATTTCTTCCCAAGTCCACTTCTCCACTTCAACCAAGCAACCCACTGTAACTATTTTTGGCTTCGCTCACTACCTCTGGTTCCTGTCCTGTGTGCCTGACCACGCCTTCAGGAATGCTGTTCTGCTCAATTCCCTCGGCTCATGGCAGCCTCAGAGCTGATCCACAGGGAGTGTCCCCCATGCAGTTTCCCTTCCACGGTTCTTGTTGTGTTCTGCGCCCTGCAGTGGCTTGTACGCTGTTTGCAGTGTAGCATCTCTCTGAATAATTCTGCATTATGTGCACAAAATCTGGTGGAGAAAAAGAGGTGGTTTTTCTCTCCTCTTCCTCCTGAAAATTTCTCTTTTGGCCAGTTGCTGCCATGGACCAAAGATAAAAAAGTAAAAATCTTTCCTACAGGCTCAGTAACAATGGAGTAAAATTCACATGAAATAAAAATAAAGAAAGGATGTGTTTCAAAATGTTAGAATCTTTGCCCTGGTAGTGGGGGGAGTGGGGGTGTTTGCTTTAGGTTGAGGTGGAAGCAACTTGAGCATGCATTTTGATAATAGCAACATCAAAAGCGATTACTTGGATAAACTAATCTCTGCTCTGCTTCTCTCCTTGCCTTCAGAGACTCCTCTTAGTTTTGTTATCAGCAAAATATCTGCCTGGAAGTAGGGGCAGTTGCTGATTAAATGCTTTTAGACAGTTAACAAATATTTACCAAACGGATACTTTCTATAGCCCCTCGTGTAAGGGTCTGTGGAGAAGGAGATTAGTGATGCCCAGCACGTGGGCCTTCCTGCTGGCTCGACCACACCCTCCTCCCTTGGCTGGTACCCTCCACGTCCTCAGCCTGAAGTGAGGGCGTGTCCCTCTCCTCTCCGGCACCTGGTCCAGCCTTTACTCTCCTTGGCTCTCCCCCTGGATGCTGCCCACATCTGTCCCTCCACATACCAGTCCCCACCCTGCTACCTGAGGGGCCATTTCCACCGAAAAGTGCCATCATGACCTCACACTCCATAGAACCTCCAGCAGCACTCAAAACAAATCATCCCAGAGTCCGGGGCTCCAAGCCACAGCCTGGAAACCTCAACTGTGTCTTTTCCCTCACCACTCCCTCACTGCACACACTTGGGTCTCAAATCCCAGGGGTCTTTGGACATTTCTTACTCCCCTGCCCCTCCCTGCTGCAGTTCCCCCTCATCAGCCTGCTGGTTTCTGGACTGCAGGTTTCTGCACCCTGGGTCTCCTGGGCTATTTTAAGTGCCCTTTGTAGGAGAATGAAGGTTCTGTTCACACCATTTTGTGGTGTCCCAGTGTTACTGTTTGGGTAATTGAGCCCCTCACTTTGGTATTGCATGCCTTTTCCACCACCTGGCCCCACCTTCCCTTCTAGTGTGCGCCCCATGACACCCTACAGAAAGCCTCCTTTTTGGAAAGCTGGACCATTCTCTGAACACTGTTCACCTTAAATGTCCTCCTAGAAACACCAGTACCTACAGTTAATATTTGTAGATTAGCTCACCTCCACTTCCTCTAAAAAGACTCCTTTGACAATTGTTTCTCTCTTGGATTCTTAGGTAGTACCTCCTGCCTCCCATCACCATTCCTTAAAAAGATCTATTTATTTATTTATTATTGAGGCATAATCAACATATAACAGCTTCAGATGTACAACATAATAGTTCAATCTTTGTGTATATTATAAAAATGATCACTCCCGTAAGTCTGGTTAGCATTCAAGCACAAAGATCTTTTGTCTCATGTGATGAAAAATTTTCAGTTCTTTTTTTAGCAACTTTCAAATATGCAATACAATATTATTAACTATAGTGAGCATGCAATACATTGCATTCCCATGATTTATTTATTTCAAAACTGGAAGTCTGTGTCTTCTACCTCCTTTACTCATTTCTCCTACCCCTATTCTCACCAATGCTACTGCTAATCTGTTCTCTGTATGTACGTGTTCTTTATGTTTGTTTTTTAGATTCCACATGAAGTGATATTATATGGCACGTGTCTTTCTCTGTCTGACTTATTTTATTTAGAATAATATTCCCAATGTCTATTCGTGTTCAAAATGGCAGGATTTCCCTCCTTTTTATGGCAGAACAATATTCCATTATGTGTGTGTGTGTGTGTGTGTGTGTGTGTGTGTGTATAATCTGTCCAGAAAGTATCCTGCTATGTAATATGAAAAATAGAGACATTTATTGAAGAAGATATAAGATACAAGAAACATTGTACATAGGGCAATGACACCTCAGTTTCCTTCAAAGTTGGTACCTTAGGATCTCACACAGTTCCCCAATCTTTTATTAGCTGCGCTGTTGTATTTTCCTGAATCTTATTGACAGTCTAACATCTTTTCCCTTTCAAGGGTGATTTTAGTTTTGGGAAAAGCCAGAGGTCAGAAGTTGCAGGGCACCAAATCTGGGCTGTAGGGGGACTGAGTCACCTGGGTGATTTGATGTTTGCCAAAAAACTGCACAAGATGTGAGGCATGAATGCATGCATTGTCATGATGAAGTTGCCAATCACCAGTTGCCCATAGCTGTGGCCTTCTGAATCATCTGAATAGTTTCTATGGAAGAATCTTTAAGCTTAATGCAAAATTTGATGCAGATTCATTACTCTACTGGCTCAGTCATTTTCAGTGTGACAGCCACACAGTACATATGTTGACTCAACAGCCTCTGCTACCCCCATAACTAGTATGGTGAAGTCATTATTGTTCACATATGCACATTCCAATCTACTCTCCCTGGCTGCCATGATACATCAATGTTGCGCAAACTTTTCTTGTTATGTTAACAATGGCTGGGCTTTTTCTGGACAACATATATATATATATATATATATATATATATATATATACACACACACACACACATATCCATTCATCTAAATTACTGCAGTGATTCTGCAGTGAACATGGGAGTGCACACATATGTTTGAGTTAGTGTTTAATTTTCTTTGGATACACATATCCAGAAGTAGGATTACTACGTTATATGGTAGTTGCATTTTTAAAATTTAGGTGGAAGGGAGGGAGAAAGAGAGGGAGAGAAACATTCATTGTTGTCTCTTGCATGCCCCCAACTGGAGTCCTGGCCTGTAATCTACGCCTGTGCCCTAATCCGGAATCAGACAGGTTACCTTCTGGTTTGCAGGTCAGAGCTCAATCCACTGAGTCATACTAGCCAGGACTGATAGTTCTATTTTTCACTCTTTGAGGAACTTCTGTACTGATTTTTAAAGTGGTTGTACCAATTTACATTTCCACCAACAGTGTGCAAGAGTCCCCTTTTTTCTATATCCTCTCCAACAGTTGCTATTTCCTTTCTTTTTGAGAATAGCCATTCCAATAGGTGTACAGTGATATCTCATTGTGGTTTTGATTTGCATTCCCTGATGATGAGTGATGTCGAGCACATTTTCATATACTTGTTGGCCATCTGTATGTCTTCTTTGGAAATATGTCCATTCTAGTTCTTGGTCCATTTTAAATTGGTGCTTTTTTTTTTTTTTTTTTTTTGACATTGGGTTCTGTGAGTTCTTTATATGTTTTATATATGATTTGCAAATATTTTCCCCTTTCTATATTACTTCTTAAAGTCTTTACATTGCTATTTTAAATTATTGAATTTTCAAGTGACTACTTCATTCACTAGCTTAGCAAACACTTACTAAGTACAGGGTGTGTGATATTTCCATATGTTATTTATTTTCTTCCAGGCACTCTTGACAATTTGATGGGGTAGGTATCCTGCTCCTCATTTCACAGAGGAAAAAGGAAAATGTTTTTGCTCAAGCTCCAACAGCAGGTCAGCAGTATCCTGCAGTGTCCATTGGAATGAGCCTAAATAGGATACCAGGAATCTGGCTTCCAATCCTGGCCCCTGCTACCATGGGCTTGCGGCTTTGGGCTCCTCAGTCCCTGCCTTCCTAACAGGCAGAGACATTTATTACTGTTAGATTGTAAGTGGTGACTATAATTCTGTATCTCTTCACTAGTGTCTAGACACAGTAGGTGCTCAATAAATATTTGTAGATTTGATTGCGGTAGAAGAAAAGTTATACCTTAAGTTCCTGACCAGTTGCAGAGAAAAAGTCTGCATGTGAATGGTGAGGCAACAACTGGGCTCAGAGGCTGGTTGGGGGGAGGCGGACAGGAGGGGGTGGGAGTGTAACATAGGAAAGGCTTCCTGGAGATGGGGAATTTGGAAAGGCAGACTAGGAGGAGAAAAACACCCGCTGATGGCGGGGAGGGGTAGGTGGAGGACATTCCGATCTGGGGAAGGGTGAAGACAAAGCAGTGCTGGAAAGAAGGGTGAGGCCCTGAGTTGGGAGGAAGAGGTGCTGACCAGGGGCGAAAGAAGGGCACGCTGGCCAGCCAGGGTAGGGGTCGTGGAGCAGCGCCTGGGGAAGCGTGTCCTAGGGCAGGTGGCCGTGCAAGGGGAAGCCGCAGCCAAGAGCAACTAAGAGAGGGCCCGGCAGTGGACAGGAGGGGGTGGGGTGGCCTGCGCGGAAAGGGGCCCCGGGGCGCCTGACCGCCCTTGCCGGACTGCCCTTGGCGGGGGAGCAAGGAGGGCAGCCGCTGGGGCAGGTCTTGCCCCCGCCGTCCCCCTGCCCCTCCTCCGCAGGGGCGGGCGGTGGACGGGAGGCGTGGCTCGGGCTGGCTGGGCCTCCTGGTGGCGCCGAGGACCCTGCACTCGGCCAGGCTCTGCGGGCTGTGGCGGGAGCGGACCCGGAGGCACAGAGGCGGTGGCTGCAGCTGCGGCGGTGGCGCCCGCAGTAAGGGTAAGAGCGCTAGACGCGGGAGGCGGACCGGGGGTGTGCGCCGACCAGAACCCGGGCGAGATGCGGGACCTGGCGGGGCTCGGGTTCTGCCAGGTGCGTGCGTGCGCTCAGCCGGGCGTCCGCTCTCCCAGCCCCGCGCCCGCCCGCGGCCCCGCGCGTCTTCCGGCTGGAAAGTGCGGTGCGCTCCGGGCGGCCAGCGGGAGACGCGGGGGCAGACGGTGGGCACACCGAGGCACCCGCAGCGAGGTGAGAGGAGGGGCTCGGGACCTCCCTTCCGTGGAGAGGGAGTGGCAGCCTGGGCACCTCTACCTCGACCCTCGGGCGTGAGTGACAGCTAGGAGGGAGCCACGGTTCCTCGGGGACCCAACTCAGCCCCTGTCCTACCCTTTTTTACTTAATTTCGCCGTGTGCTTGTCCATTCTGTTCCTTAAAAAAGAAAAAAAGAGGGGGTTGGGGTGGGGGTTGTGGCTACCCCTTTCTCCCGGCCCCCCTCCGCCGTCGAGGCAGCCGACCCAGAACGCCCCCCGCCTCACTTATAGCACATATTCTAGCTTTCCAAGGGACTTTTCAAAGTTACATCACTGTTTGGCCTGTAGACAGGTGCTTGGCTGTCATGTTAAAGTTGGTTACACAGGATTAAAAAAAAACTTTGTGTATTTACTATGTGTTATTTCCTCACCTCAAGGAAGATGCACCTTTTCCAGTGCTGCTCAAACACGCTGGGAATTCTTTCCGGTTATTGGTTCTCAAACTTGGCAGCACATCTAGTCAGTTTTTACAGATACTCTATGTAGGTTCCTTTAGGGATCCTGATTCAGGTGGGCAGGGTTGCAGCCTGGGCCATGGAATGTATCGACAAAAACCAGGTGATTGCAACGCGCCTCGGCATTTGAGAAGCCCTGACTTGGGTCTTGTTCCTACAGCCACTTTTTTTTTTTTTTTTTTGAATATTTTATTTATTATTTTTAGAGAGAGGGGAAGGGAGAGAGGCAGAGAAGGAGAGAAACATCAGTGTATGGTTGCCTTTCACCTGCCTCCAGCCACAGACCTGGCTGGAGACCTGGCTTGCAACCTGGTTATGTGCCCTGGCTGGGGAATGGAACCAGCGACCTTTGGGTTTGAAGGCTGGCGCCTATCCACCAGCCAGGGCCTTACAGCCACTTTTTAAACTTAAAACTGCTCGAGATTAGTCCTAATCCAGAACTCATCTCAGGCACTCTCCACCTCCTATCCCCCATCCCCCACCCCTTAATTTTCCTCCAGTCTTGCTTACTGAAAGCTACCTGACCAGGCACCCCAGGCTCTGTGATTCACCTCAATAGCCTGATGGTGCTTTCCAACCTTAGATCGCAGATGGTGCTTTCTTCTGAAGTTCCCTTTGTTTCTACCTCTGTTTACAGTAAATATTGCCTGGGCAATTTCTGCCAAGGAGGTGGGAGTGTAGAAATTAAAGCCAGGAAGTCCTTTCAAGGGTCAAGGTTATTGTAAAGGGGTGTTTTATTCAGAGAAAACCAAATAATGGTTTGACTTGTCCTATTTGGAGAGGATTTCTAGATTAAAAGGATGAAAAATATTCTGGGAATCTGTCAGCTTTTGGAGACCTTCTGCCACAGATCATGATTTTGCATAAAAGTAGGGAATTTTCCTTCAAGAAAGCAAGCTAACAGGATCCACAAGGTTGGTATTATATTAATGTGTGTGTATTTGCGGTTAAGCTTTATCCCCAGTGTGCGTTAAGCCCAGCAGATGACACAGTATACATTTCTAATTGATACAGCTGTACTTGAGTTACGGAATGAGTGCTTTACGGTAGTACAGCACATCTGAAGTGAGACTTTAGCCACTTGTTAACGGATCTTAAAAAATGATAGGGAAATAGGACCAAGTTAAAAGAAAAAAAAAAAAAAATATATATATAGTTTGATCATGTGTATTTATTTAAAGATTGTATTCATTATTTTTAGAGAGAGGGGAAGGGAGGGAGGAAGAAAGGGAGCAAAACATCAATGTATGGTTGCCTTTCACCTGCCTCCAGCTACGGATCTGACTGGAGACCTGGCTTGCAACTTATGTATGTGCCCTGACTGGGAATCGAACCAGCCACACTTGGGTTCACAGGCTGATGTTCAATCCACTGAACCACGCCAGGCTGGTAATCATGTGTATTTTATTAAGAAAGTGTTATTGTGACAGTTTGCTGGGATCTTGGTTAACTGACTGTACCTAAGTGTGATGTTTGTATTGGATTCCCACCTGGATGTTGCTACCTGGCCACAAACCAGTGGATTTAATTTTTGATTGGGTGCTGGCCCTTTATATTGCATTTTTATTAGTAAGTGGGGTGATTGATATACTGTCATCAGGGTGCCTTCCAGAGAGGGTAGAAGCATTTGTGTTCATTTCTAGAAATATGAGTTTTATTTATTTGAAACAAAGTAAAAAGTATGCAGTTTCGCCCTACTGGGTTTTTCTTTTTCCCACCTTCTACTATCATGCCCTGCTTCTATGGCTGTATCCCATTGCTGGAATGGGCCACTGTAAGGGCCTCCTAATGTCTTGGCTTGAGAGTGGAGGTTACGTGGAGTGCATGGTCTCACAGGGTGGCCTGACCCCAGTCCTCAACCTTTGGGGAACAAGACCATATGGAAAGTATTTTTCTACCGTTGGAGATGATATATATATATATATAAATATATATATTTTATATATATTTATAAAATATATATATATATATATATATTATTTTATTTTTTTTTTTGGACCAGGCCAACAAAATGAAGCCATGTTATTGAATGGTTTATTAAGTTGCTAATCCTGTCTCCATTTGGGAGGAAGATGTTTATTTGAGGATGGTTTTGAACTTCTGGTATCTGAAAAGTTGCACCTGAATAGCAGTAGTTACACTGTGAATATAATAGAACATTTTGGAAAGAAAGAAAGAAAACGTGTATGTAGGTAGGGACCCAAAAATATTTACTGAAGCAGTTCTCACTTCAGAGTAGCAGCTCTAATATTCTAAAGAGATTACAAGAACGTCCATGAAGAAAAATAAGAAAGAATTAGTGAAGGGCTTCTTCATTCAGAGAAAGGGTATACAGATAGCACTTGGTGAGTGATCTTTGATTTGAGGTAAGCATAGGCTGCCCTATTGGCTTCCTTTTTTAAAAATTTTCCCTTCAAGGGAAGACAGTTAATTTGTTGTGCCAGTAGGGTGAGGGGCAGTTCAAGAAGTTTAATGGCCTCCTCAACTCCCTTTCCCCCTAAAACCCATTTATTTAAGAGATGATACTGACCTTTCTGAAACACAGCTGATTTCGTGCTTTTCCTTTCTTTTCTTCCTGTGACCCTGGCAGTAAAGGGCACTGGAATGGCTGAGAGGTTGGCGTCACAGGAGAAAAACAAAGTTCAAGGGGACTTGAAAATTGAGTAATTTTCTCTGAATGACCAAGTGTTTTCTTTATGCTGTCATGTGGCATTGCTGTTATCAAGAAACAAGTTATGACATGAAAACCCAGAAAATGGAAAATGGAAAAAAAGAAAGGGAGTTGATGAGAATTACCCCAACGTGGACTGGATTTCAAGTAGGGAAGCTTATTGGAGTTTTCAGTCAAAGATTAAGTCCCCTTTTACCTTCTTTCTTCATGCACTGTCCTCCATCCCAGCATTTTAAATTCACACTAAGTTTTTGTTGTTTCTTTTCATTTTATTTCATTTCTTTCTTTCTTTTTAAAATTTGTTTATTGCCCCGGCTGGTGTGGCTCAGTGAATTGAGCGCCTGGCACGTGAATGGAAAGGTCACCAGTTCGATTCCCAATCAGGGCACATGCCTGGTTGCAGGCCAGGTCCCCATTTGGGGGTGCGCGAGAGGTAACCAATGGAGGTATCTTTGGCATCATTGCTGTTTCTCTCCCTCCCTTTCTCCCTCCCTTCCCCCTTCTCTAAAAAAAATAAATAAAAAATAAAATAAAATTGTCCTGGCTGGTGTGGCTCATTGGACTGAGGATTGAAAAGTTACTGGTTTGGTTCCTGGTAAGGGCATATGCCTGGGTTGTGGGCCAGGTCCCTAGTTGGGGGATGGGAGAGGCAACCTATCAATGTTTCTCTTTCACATTGATGTTTCTCTTCCTCTCTTTCTCCCTTCTTTCCCCTCTCTCTAAAAATAAATAAACATAATCTTTAAAACACATGTTTATTGATTCTAGAGAGAGGGAGGGAGGGTTGGGGGGGGAGAGAGAGAGAGAGAGAGAGAAACAGAGAGAGAGAGAAACACTGATTGGTGGCCTCTCATATGCTCCCTGACTGGTGATCAAATCCATAACCCAGGTATGTGCCCTGATGGGAAATCAGACCTTCAGCCTTTTGGTGTATGGGATGATGCTCCAACCATCTGAGCCACACTGGCCAGAGCTGTTGTTTCATTTCTTTATGTGGCCATTTAGCAAATTTTTACAAAGTTCTCATTCCTGTCGAAGCTCTCTATTCCTCCAGGACTTCTTGGTAAATAGGGGACAGTCCCTGACTTTCAGAGCTTGCTGTAGGGTGGGTTACAGTAAGTTGGGAACTCTGAGAATCAAGGTGAGCGCAGAGAACTGGCGGTAGCCAGGCACTTGCTGCATAGCCTCACCTGCATAGATAACCTACTCAATTCATTGGCACAAGAAAACCTTCCCTCCAGTTCAAATTAGAATTCATTTTATTAGGTCCCTGCCTCAAGTTTTAACTCACTGATTTCAGATACTTTTCTGACAGAGGAGAGGGAAGGGTGTAAGCACTGATCCTGCAAAGAGGTGGGGAGTGAGGAAAGAGAAGGCCAGATTCAGGCGGATGCATTTTGCTCAGGGGGTACGTACTTAACCAAGTTGTGCAAGAGTGTATTACCTGGGGCTGGGAGACTGGTGGAGAAGGTGGCTGGATCAATTTTTGACAAATGGTAACTGGCAAGATGAGCTTAGTTAGCAGTGGCTACCTCGACCACAGAGCTGGGGGGATAGGACAAAGCCCCACGTTAAAGCAGCAGCTGTGGCACTTTTAGAGCAGGTTTGTTAGGTCTATGACTATCCAGTGTGCGACGTTAGCTCTCTGTCCCACTGTTGTCACTTCACACTGTCGTTCCCTTGGGAAGGTGATTTCCAAATAGCTGATTCATCGGGCTAATAACCCCAGGGTTAGAAGAGTTGTTACCATTTGTTTATTGATTGCCTTCCAAGTGCCAGGTAGTGTGCTCAGCACCCATTTTCTATTCTCTGGACCCCTGCATTTCTGAGAGGCAGGTGGCAGTGGCCTCACTTTACAGATGAGGAAACTGAGGCCCAAAGAGGAACTGGATCTTGTGGCAGTTCGCATCACTCGCAAGTGGCAGAGTTGAGGGTTGAGAGTGCACGGGTCTGTGTGAATAAAAAGCTAAGTTCTTCCCCTGGCTCTTTGCTCCTCTTAGGCAGAGTTGGTTAAGAAATTGAATTTTCACTGCCTTGTTTTTCTGACATCACAGTCTCCTTAGGTCTGGGTTGACATTGTTTTTCTCTATTAGAGAATGTGAAATGTTAGACTGAAGATCACTGCGGGCTTGTTGCCCCAGGGGGAGTTTTATGAAACCCTACTTTTCTGGTTTTTTGTTTTTGTTTTTTTTTTGACTGGAGAGGCTAGATTAGGCTTTTCAGATGGTCAGGAAGTCTCTGAATGCATCCCAAATCGTGGGTCAGAGAGACATTATCTCCATATTTCTTCAAGCTCTGCAAACCTCTGGATTTCTGTAGGTAATTGGTTGTTGGGTGAGTGATTAAAAACAAAATTCAGTGTTGAACACTGTGGAGCAGAACCCAGCTGTACATGTTCAATTCCTATTTATGTGGTACTTGAGACAAAAACAACACTTTGCTGCACCGTAATTACCTCAAGCTCTTAAAATTACAGGTAGGAAGGGCTTAGAGGCTAAATGGAACTATAATTAGTAAAGATGAGTTTAAGACAGGGTTACTGAATGCGTGTTAATGACAGCATGGGATGCAGTCTACTGAGAAGGATGAGCTCCAGGGAACATGTACGGGACTCCATGGAAGGTCGTCCTGGAGTCAAGAGAGCTTGGGGTGAGAACACAGGGCGTGACTCATGAAAATAGATGGTTTCTGCCAGGTTCTTTGGTTATAGGGTGGGACTTATTCGCACCCTAGCCAGCCAATCACAGGGATCTCTGCTTGCCTTAGGCAGAGTTCCTAATGGTTCAGGCTGTTGCTTGTGGTTTTTATTTTAGGTCTATAGAGGTCCTCTATTATTAATAATCTTTCACAGTTGCTTATCTCTTTGCTAGAGGCTTGAGGCAAAATGACCTAGATTTTCTAGTTTTGACTTTGGTAATTTTCTTGGTTTACACACCTGACTTCCCATGGCTTTTTATTATTGTGTTTGATAGCGTTTGTAACAGACACTCTGTTTTGCCTTGAAAATTTGGGAGGAGGACCTGCTGTGACCATGCTTCTTCCCAGGGGTCGTCCTTGATCCTGTGGCCCAGGGTTAGTCCCATTTTCCATGTGAGGATCCTGGAGGTTCAGAGTCCAAACGAAGTGGGAGTTTGGAAGTTCCAGGTCAGAATTTCAGATGCTAAAAAGCTTCCCTCTTTTGATCTTATGATGAAGGAAAAAGAAATGACCCAGTTTTCAAAGCCACGAAGAGAAGAGGTTCTAGTATGTCTTATGAACTCATCTAACAGTCATTGTTAGCTGTATTGATATATATATATATATATATTTTTAAATTTGATTCTTTACCATTTCTGCCTAGGCAGTTTTTATTCTCCTTATTGAAAACAGTGACTTACTTGGAATTACCCAGCAGCAGCTGAGAAGTTGATTAGCTTCTCTCCTTGCCCTAATCAAATATCAGAAACCTGGAAAGTTTACTGAGAGTGGTGATTACAGTGAACCGCTTTAGGAGTTGGAGAGGAACTGATAGATAAAGAATGAAAGGAGAGATAACAGAGAGAATAGTTTGTAAAGGGATTGCAGGGTGGAGTTTACCAAACTTCAGATTTCTTTTACTTCTGAGTTTCAGGTTTGGGGCTTGAACACCTTTGTTCTAGTTGTAGCGGGATCAGCTTAGCTCTGTCTGTACAGCCCTGAGCTGCCTGTTGGCTTTTCTCTTTTTCTTTTTCTTTTTTTTTTTTGATGGGGTTGGGTGGATGGGATGTGGTCTACAAAGGAGAGAAGTGTGTGTGGCAGGGCATGAGGTGAAAGGCTGGGATTAGAGCTACTACTTACCTCCTTCTTCATGTCTGGGCTGCTCATGGCATGACCGTCTGGCACTACATGTCTGCGTACCCGCAATGAGTCCAGCTTTCTGCATGTGAAGCAGTTGGATGGGGTACAAAGAAGGAGAGAGGGTCACAAATCCTCTAGTGCTCTTACCTCCATCCCTGTCGGAGAGCTTTTAACCTAGCAACTCTTTCGGATAGGTTTCAATGCTATCATGAATCCACTTTACAGGTGAGGGAAACAAGGCCATGAGAAATTGGGTGACTTATCAGAGTTGTGCAACTACCAAGTGGTAGGATCCAGGGTTCAAACTAGTCTGGCTTTGAGCTTTGCTTTTTTTAAGATTAATTAAAAAAAATATTATTGATATTAGATAAAGAGAAGAAAGGAAAGAGAGAGAGAGACAGAGACAGCAACTTGTTGCTTATTTATGCTTTCATTGGTTGCTTCTTATGTGCCCTGACTGGGGACTAGAAATTGAACCCACAACCTTGGGGTATTAAGACAATGCCTTAACCAACTGAGCTACCTGGGTAGGGCTGAGCTGTGCTGTTAATGACTTAGATGGCCCCTCTAAACTGAGCTCTGCTGCTGCATTGGCTCTCCATTAATTCTCTCAATTCACTAACTTACTCATTTCTTCCAAAATTATTGACCGCTTGTCTGTGCTTTTGTCTCAGCAATTAGAATACCTTCAGATCTGTAAACCTAGAAAGAGGACAGATCTCTCTACTGATCTTGTATCTCTGCCATGGAAAAAAGAGGTGCTCAGCACTGTTTTGTGGAAGGAAGCATGGAAGTCAGCCGGCCTTTTGAAACTTGACATCCTTGTATTTCCTCAGTCTCTCTGGCAGCCACAGTGGTTTTTAAACGCACAAACAGATGAGCGCCAAGAAGGGTGAGAGCCTGGGGGGAATGTTTCACAAAAGCAGAGAATTCTTGATAAAAAGCATGTTTTCAAAAGTGTATTTCAAGTTCTCAGGGCCTGTGTGTGTTTCTGCTTGTGCTCCAAGCGTTTCTGACTTGAAGGGCATGCCCACCCTCAGCCTGTGGATTGTTTTGAATAAAGGAGTCATTTCGCACCCCAGGCATTGTCGGGCCTGCTGTGGCCTGCTGTGGCCTGCTGAGCCAAATATGGAGGACCAAATATGGGAGGGTTCAGGCCCACCCGCCATCCATTTTTCTAGGACCAGGTGTGGTTTACCATTGAAATACGGGAGCTGGTAGAAAGGGATAATTCCCTCTCGTGTTCTCATTCCTTCTTCTTCACTGTGAGGTGAGAGTGTTGGGGTCTCACCTACTTGGATTGGAACCCCATTTGCCTGTCACTAGAGTGTGGTGATTTGGACAGGTTCCTCTTCCATTTCGGGTTTGTCTCCTCATCTGTAAAATGGGGATGTAGTGCTTATTTCATTGAGTTGTTGGGGCTGCATCCCTTTGATGTAGTATAGAGGCTTTCAAATGGGGGACCCACTGGTGGATACTCGGCAATATCTGGAGATGTTCTTCGCTGTTATGACTGAGGGTGATGATGGCTACTGGCATATAATTAATTGGTAGAGATCAGGAAAGCTACTCACAGTGCCCAGGGCAGCCCCACAAGTAATCTAGCCCTGGATGTCAGTAGTACTGAGGCTGAGAGCTTTAGGTGGTTGTTTTTAACACCTTTCATCTAATGGAGCTGTTGACCAGTGACAAAGAGTACTGCTTTCTTTCTTTCTTTCTTTTTTTGAGCGCTGCTTTCTTAAGGAGGATGGGGGTGGGGGTGGTGGAATTTTTTTTTTTTTCAACTCCTGGAATTTAACTTTTATTTTTTTCCCCCAAAAATTAAAAAAAAAAAATTATCTTAGAGCTAGAGAGGAAGGGGATAGGGAGAGAGAGATTTGTTATTTCACTTATTTATGCATACGTTGGTTGATTCTTACTGATACTGACCTGGGATGGAACCTGTAACTGTAGTATATTAGGTTGATGCCCTAACCATCCAAGCACCAGGCCAGAGCTGGAATTTAACTTTTTTGTTGATGTTTCTGAGTTACCCCACAGGCCCCAATGATGTGGGGGGAAGAGCTCCTTTCCTCTCTACCAAGTGCTCCTTAACTTCATTTGTAATTGCTTACATCTATTTACATAAAAATAATACCTATATTTACATATAAATGATTCATATGCTAAGGAAATGCCTGAACACCTCAGAGTAGTTAAACCTGGCTCTCCTGAGAGCAGGAATGAGGCCCTGCAGGAGAAGTCAGGCCCCTGCACCGCCTGTAGCCTGAGGCTGGTTGCCGAAGGAAGACTGAGCAGCTTGCTTCTCTTCTTGGTAAAAGGACAGGGGATCGCATCCTCCTCCTATCTCATCATGTTATTAATGTTCCCAGGATTAAATACATTAAAGCTGTATACTTGAACTCTGCAGCGTGAGGATAGCTCTATACACATGTGAAAATGTAGTATGATTCCTAAAGGGTGCCTTTTGAATGTGTTTTTTAGAGAAACCTGTTTGTAACTGGCCACCCACTAAATGCCACTAAAAAAGGATTAGTACTCCACAGCCAAAGGATATGTGTTGTGGGCAGAGTGATAAACTGGGCCCAGAAAACATTCCTGCAGCTGGGTGTCTGGTTTGGAAGTGGTGTGGGTGTCAGCTACCTGGCCCCTCTAGCCTGGCTTTTTCCTTCTTTGTGTGTGATGCTGGACCGACTCCTTGACCTCCTTGCATCTTGGTTTCCTGCCCCGTAGAATAAGGCAAATGGTAACAATACCACCTACCTGAGGACAGGTGTGGGGGAAGTGACAGTGTCCTTGAGAACTACGAGGTGCACGTGAGAAGCTTAGCTTAATCCAGGAGGTGCTATTAGTAAAGTAACATTTATCACTTTGGCCTATGGCGTACATATTTTTTATTCAGGTGAGGAAGGGAATGCACTGGGGTTAGGAGGTGATAAAGAATTTTTCTGGAGTTCCTGGTATCATTTGTAAAAAATTGTGGTTAAAATAGACATGGTGTAAAGTTGACCAGTTTCACCCATCTAAGGTGCACGCAGTTCAGTGATATCATATACATTCACAGCATTGTGCAGCCATCACCGCTATCGAATTCTGAAACTTCACCACCCCAGAGGAAACACTGCACCCCTTAAACAGTCATTTTGCATTCTTCCTTCTCCCCAATCCTTGGCATCCACCAGTCTGCTTTGTGTCTCTGTGGAACTGATTGTTCTGGATATTTTATAGAAAATGGACTCAAACAATATGTGGCCTCTTGTGCCTGGCTTCTTTCAAATTGTAGAATGTTTTCCAGATTCATCTCTGTGTTCTAACGAGTATCAGCATCATTCAGTTTTACCTGGTATCTTCGTAGAGCAACGGAAGTCTCGGTTTCATCTGGCCTGTTCTTCCATGTTGTGTCTTGTTTTCAAGTCTCCAAGTGTGTTCATCTACGTTGGTTCCTCTTGTCCAGCCTTGCTGTTGCCGCGTTTCCCATCCAGTGATTCTAATGACCCTTGAAATGGATATTAGAATGAAGCTCTCACGCCGGGTTCTTGGTGCTGCTGGCAGCAGGTCCTGTTAGGTATTTTGTTTCTGCTGAAGAATCAGCAGTGGGCTCACAGGCAGGGTCGAGCTTCATTTCCCCAGGACAGCGTGGCAGGCTTTACACAAGTGTCTGGAAAACACCCACCAGGCCCCTTTTCATTCCTCGGTTTAAAAGCTTTCCACAGTGAGAAGTGGCCCTCAATTAAGTCATTTAATAAAAACCTCCCTCTGTTTTAAAGCATTCTTGGGAAGTGTTTACATTTAACACCACTGCTGGCTTCTAAATGAGGAGCTGTGGAGTGAGTGATCCTTAACCTGTGACTTTAATAAGATCCTTGGCTTTAGATTTCCAGGTGGAGAACCAGACCAGGTTTGTAGCTTGTCATTGACCCAGACAATCCTTCCTCTCTCCTTCCCCCCACCCCTCCCCCAACCACCACAGGGTAGAAGATTCTGAGAGGCCTAAAGCCCCATAGAGATGTAAAATTAGCTCTGGAGAGACTAGGCCAAAAGCAGTGATGTGCTCCCCCAATGCAGCCCCTCTATTCTGACCTGAGGAACTGGGTGGAGGCTTCAGAAAGAAGAGATTTAAAAGCACTTAAGGGAGCAGCTTGGTTTCTTCAGAGATTCCAAGTCCTTCTGGAGGGTGAGACCTGAGCTTTCAGGCAGGTTTTGGAAATTTCTTGTGCTAAGGAGGCCAAGGGCAAGCTGTACTTCGGCTGTGATTTGTGAGAGGTGAGTAGGCCCCACCAAGAGGAAGCAGGATGTTGGCAGCTTAGTAGGGTTCCTGAGGGAAACTACAGGATTTACTGTAGAAAAGCTGTGTCTTGTAGTACAGGATGCTCCAGGATGGCCTTCCTTGGTGCGCCGGGGATCGTTATTGCCTGGCTGGCTGAGGACGGGGGGTGGGGAAGGAAGCCCAGAGTCCCTGGCGAGGCTGCAGGACCAGCTGCTGTGGGGTCCTGGCTCCCTGAAGGGGTAGCAGTTACCCAGGGTGCGTCATCTCATGTTATGAGTTAATATGTCTAAAGTGCAGAGAACAGTGTCTGTGTGAGAAGGTGCATGTGTGCCTTTTTTATTATTCTGACACTTTTGTGAATTCCCAACTAGAATCATAAGACATGCTCCTCCTTGTTTTCAGAGCCAATTCACCTCCATACCCCACAGGCATGGGAAAGGGCGATGTCGCTGGACCCTTCAAAAGACGTGACATGCAGTTAGAGAAATCATGCTTGCTGAATCTATTAATGTTCTCTGAGGGAGAAAATAAATGTGGGAAGAAGGGCAAGCCAGTGGATATAATTACTTTAGACTTCCAAAAAACCTTTGCAAAGATTCCGTGCCAAAACAAAGGTCCTTAAATGTATGAGTTTCCCACAGCATTCTGGGTGGAGGGGAGGGTAAGAAGGAATATGGCTAAAACTCATCTTCTGAATTGTTTCAAAAGTTCTTCCTGCCTTTTAAGAAATAACTTCTAGTTCCTGTGTTTTAAGTAAATAGTACATTTGTAGAAGGAAGTGGATTCCACCATCAATAAATAGGAGTCAGATTGCTTACATCGAGAGATGCCGAATTTCATCCCTTCCTTGATTTGACCCGGGACAATAAATAAATGAATGAATGAAATGAATGGAAACTGTCAACACAGACCTCTCTCCCCCAGTAGGATTTTGGAAGCTTGGAGCTTTGCTGAAGTAAAGACACATGCAGGAATTAGTTGCCTTGGTAGTTGTCATTTTTGCTCAGCTCCCTGTGGGCCTAGCGTAGTGTCTCATGCATAGGTGTACTCTATGCATATTTCAACAATGCATGAATTATGAGTGATTTAAAAGAAGCATGAATATTGATTATTGCATGTCTATTATGTGCCGGGAAACCTTTGTTTTTTGGTGCCAGGCAAACTTTTATATTTGCTCTTAGGATGTTTATTAGCTTTTACAGTATAATAACGCAATGCTGGGTAACAAACAATCCCATTTTTCGTTGCCTAACAACCACAAACATTATTTTCCCACATGCCCATTTGTATATTATGTGTGGTTTGGTTGACATGGGCTGGGCTGGGCCGGGCTGTGTTGGACTACACATTTCTGTTAGGCTTCAGGCCCCATGAACTTATTCTGGGGCCCAGGCTAAGGGGGCAGCAGTTACTGAGGGCCTGCTCACCTCGGGGCAGGTCACAGCAATGTGCTCACATAGTGGCAGGTCACAATGGCGTAAGCACAAAACCGCAAAACCCTCTTAGACAGCTTTGGCTTGTAACCACTACGCTGTCACTTCGGCAGACATTCCATTGGGCAACAGAAGTCATCTGGCCAGCCTAAATGTGAATGAGGTGGGGAAGTATACCTGGGCCCTTTCTGGTGGGAGGTGTTGTAAAGTCACATGGCAAAGAAGGTGGACATGTAATCCTGCAGAGTGGAGCGAGGCCCTGGGAGCAGTGCTTCAGTCTACCACAGTAGCAGAGAGTGAATGATTGAACAGAGGAAGATGTGGGCCAAACCAGCCTTTTGGGAACTTGCCAAGCTTAGACCATTTGGGTGAAGAATCATCATACACATTTTGCCCATGTACCAGCCTGGAGCTTGGTAGGACTATAAATTAGCCAGGCACATACTGATTCTTGGCTAGCTGAATGTCCCTTCTTGTTCGTCCACAGTGACGGTGGTTCCATTCATCAGTGGCAGGAGCAGAGTGGTGGGCTGGGTTTTCTTCCTGGTTAGCAGCTGTGACCTGACATGTGGTGGCAGGATGATGGTAGGCAGGGAAAGGGGGACTAAGAGGGCCAAAGTGTCCATGGAGGCCAGGGGCTTGGCTTACTCTTTGCCCAGTCACCTCTTAGCATAGGTCTAAATCTCACCTTTAATAGTCAGTGACAGTCTATCATCAGGGCCATCCTGCGCCCTATCCCTGTCTTTAAAGGACCCTGGGCTTTAGTTTCCAGAGCTTTCCTATTATATAGGAGGAAACAGGCCTTGGGAAGTTAGGTGACTTCTCTCAGCCACTTGTCTCAGATCCAAACTAGGTCATCCAGTTCCCAGTCTAGGCTGGTGTTTCCACACCTTTGTGGAAACTCAGCCCAGGCAGAGTGGTGGCTGTAGGCATTGCAGTATATCCTGGCCCTGGGATGACAGAGCCTTCTTTCCTGAAGGGGCCAGGTGAACCTTGTGCCACAGAGCAGTGCGATGCCTCAGGACCAGAATGGAGCTTTTGGCCATGTGTCCTTCTGTTAGTAAAGAGCTGCTAGAGTCCTAGGAGGAGAAGGCTCTGGCCATTAAGTGAAAATGCACCAAGAATAGATGGAGACTAAAACCCTGCCAAGCTGAGGGTGTGGGGTGACACATAACTTCACACATGCCGTGGGTGGGATCATACATTCAGTGGACTTCTTATTGGGGAGCAGTTTGGCAGTGGGCATAGTTCTCTTTAGGGAAACAAAACTCAAAAGTGGTTTAAATAATGAGGACATTTATTATCTCATGTAAATTACAAGTCCAAAGTTAAGGCAGTTTGGGGGTTAATTAATGGAAAACCAGATGTCTTTCCTCTTCGTTTTTAAGCCTGTGTCCTGGTTCCAATGTGGCTGTAGCTTCTCCAACCTGTTTCCTTGTCTGTAGTGATGTCCAGAGGCAGGAAAAGAGGCAAGCAGAGAAACCTTCACTGGGAGTCCCCTGCAGAACTTTCATGCCCTTTAGGCAAAAATGGGTCCAATACCCACACAAAAACCAATGATTGGCATGGGGAAATCGGGCTTCCATAGCTTGCTTACTTAGATCAATTTTGGGCCTAGATAGGGGCCCAGGCTTCCCTGAAGCATGTGGGCATTGGGGGCAGGGGGGATAGACCTGGAGCTTTGCTGGTGGGTGGGTAGGGGGGACTGGCAGTGGCTATCGGTAGGCACTGGTGTCAGTCACCGAATTGTCTTTCAAAATTAAGAATGTGCCTAACTCAGCCCTCCCATAGTCAGGAAGTCATCTTATGAA
The DNA here is from genome assembly GCA_004026585.1 of Noctilio leporinus. Lineage (NCBI taxonomy): Eukaryota > Metazoa > Chordata > Mammalia > Chiroptera > Noctilionidae > Noctilio > Noctilio leporinus. Next base: position 548,839 of record PVIW01000185.1, on the reverse strand, counting down.
TATACCTGTACAAGTGTGCTGGTACACATACAAAGGTATTTATTTTAGCGTTATCATAGCAAAATACTGGAAATAACCTAAGTATCTCCCAACATGGAGTGGTTAAGTAAATTAAGTTTTAATCATGTTATGGCATTGCGCAAATTTGCAAGTACTGATAAAGAAAAATTGTAAAAACATACCATATAGTGCCTTTCTTTCTTTCCTTTTCTTTTTTTCTTTCTTTTTTCCCTTCCTTCCTTCGTTCCTTTGTTTCTTTCTTCCTTCCTTTCTTTCTTTTCTCCCCCCCACCTTTTTTTTTTTTTTTTTTTTTTTTAGAATAAACACCTTTATTACGTGAGCTAAGATCAGTGGGAGGAGGATTTGCTTGCCTTTCCAGGCCTTGGTTTTTCTCAGCTAGAATCCCAGCTCCTTGCCCTCCAGCGCAAGCTGTCTGCTCAGCCACACTGGCCGCTGCCTCCTGGAACTGCTCCTTGAGAAGACTGCTGATTTTGGCATTCTTTTTCCTTTCATTATATTTCTTCTGAATTTCCTTCAGTCATTTTTTTGTTTAAAATCTCTTCCTCCTCAGGATTCTACTTGGCCCCTTCTTGCGGCTCCGGGGCAGTGCCTAGTAGGACTCAGACCACTGTCCAGGGGGTGTTGTCACTGAGCAATTCTTTCCTCAGGGCTTGGTGTGGACCAGTTTGTTGTTGGGTACATTATAGACAACATCAGTAATCCTTATTTGATGCACATGATGCTTTAAGCCCCAGGGGAAGTTGCCCATGTCCAGCCTCAAGGCTGAGGACTTCTTGTTGCTTTCTCATGTACGAACTTTGTACATGCCGTGCAGACCAAGAGTTGGCAGCAGGGCATTCCACCTACTATTTTCCCTTCTGTGGTGGGGCTTTCTCTTGTCCCTATTCTCATGGTGCTTGTGCCAGTTGTCCCAAGAAATGCCCATGGCTTGTTGCCAGCTGGAAAGAGTTACTATTAAGGATTTATTTTTTTAAAGTACAAATCAGTATATATTCTGAGATCTCATTTTTTGTTTAAAAATATTTTAATTCTTGATTGCAAATTTAATTTCCTGGAAGATATCCCAAGAAATGTGGTTATTTGTGCTACTGGGATTGGTGGCTTGGTTGGGAGGAATATTGTTTTTTTTTCCTCATGCCCTTTCTGACTGTTGAATTTTATACAAGTCATGGTATGTATTACCCTTATAGTAAAAAGAAAAGAAGAGGTATTTTTTTAGTGTGGGCATGGGCTTGACAAGAGGAAACTGGGCCCTGTGTGTGCATTATTAGGAACGGGTGTGAGGGGAAGAGCCTGCCATTTGGTTGTGTGATAACAGCTTGAGGGGAAGTTGTGGAAGGAGAAAAGTCCAGGAGTGAAATAGGTAATGTTTTTATCTCACTTGGTACACAGCACAGTGTCTTACACATAGTGGAGTCAAATATACACTTGAGGAGTGAACGGCTGTTTCAATCAAGAGCCGGAACTACTTTATAGAAGGCAAAACCCAACCAGGCAGCTCAGGTCAGCGAGAAAGTAGATTACGCTAGAAATTGATCCTGCAAATAAAATATAGCTGCTGTTTCCTCCTTTTTCCTTGAGCTCTCAGAACATAATTCATGAGTAAGGATCAGCGTAGCATGCAACTTTCCATTCATTGTCCATTTCATGCTGAAAGCTACTGTGCCAAGCCTGGATAATTAAGCTCAGCAAGGTTTTCACAACTGAGGGCAAGAACAAAGGCAGGAACCACCATAATGTGTTAACTGTACTGCATTTGTGGCTTCAGTGGAAAGATATCTAAAAGTCCTGAAGTCTGTTAAGGATAGAATGAGCAGTTATTTCTTCAAGCAAAATAAGGTTCTTTGATATCTGAAATAATCAGAAAATTGCTCTTAATTATGTTGCTTTGTTAATAAGGAAGAACCACAGTTAATAGTAGTAAGTAGGGATTTTTAAATCTGATTTTGGGCCAGTGTTGTTCGACAAGTAGGAATGGGCCTATTGGTAAAATGAACGAATGATATGTAGTAACATTTTCAAGCATAATTCCCTTTCACATAGAAAAGCAAAGGCAAATGAGCAATAAAAAGCCTTTTTTTGAGGATAGAGGGGAAGTAGGGTGCTACCCTTATGCTGTACTGATATTCTTCATAATTCTTTTGCTTGAGGGTTCACTCTTTCTGAGTTTGATTCTTATAAATCAAAGAATGTTGTAACTGACATTTCCATTGAGTTGCCTTTAACTTCTGTACCCTTGGGTTTTAGCATTTAGCCCTCTGTAATGGCTACCGGATACCCACTCGATTCAGACAATGATGATATCATTGAGCTATGGTAAGATCATTTCCTTTGGAACAAAATGAAAAGCTTTTTGTGCTCACAATTGGAGGAAAATATAAAATTTTAGCAGGTCTTCTCCGCTCCAGGCTGAAAAGAGCCCATGTTTGAATACCATCTCCTTTTCAGCTCAGCTACACTGTGGAAAGGTTTAGCATGTTTTTGAAATGCTAAAAGCAAATATTCCTTCTTAGTGTTTGTTTTTAAAATGAATCCTTAGGAATATTTGAAAGGAGAGTACTGGATCATTGGTACACTATGTTGTATTGTGATTATGAGAGGGAGAGAGGAAGAGAGGAGGACTGAGACTGTGTGAGACTTGACATAATCCTAGTATACATCCTCCTCTGGTTTTTAGACAGTCTATCCTGTATATGCAAATATGAGATGCAATATTACAGTTTTAGATAAATTTTGCAACTACAGCAGAAAATATAAAAATAATAACATTAATATTGTATAACACTCAATAGTACCTGGTACAGTTTCAAGCACTTAATATTTATTACCTCATTTAGTCTATATAATACCCCTATTATTATCCCAATTTATAGTTGAGGAAACCGAGGCACCAAGAGATTAAGTAATTTGCCCAAGGTGATAAAGCTGGGAGTCTGTGTTCAAGTCCAGGCAAGTCTGTCTTTCCTTAATTGAAAGGAAATTAAAATTGAATTGAAGCAAAAATGTACAAGACATGAGTCATCCCTAAATCTGCAGGTTAATCTTGTAAATTAGAGACTCTTCTATTGTGTGTGTAGTATGTCATTTAATTAAAATAATCTTACATAGTCTGAATTTCTTGCTTCATGACCAACATGTTAAATTATGCAGCAAGCATATACTTTAAATAGATATATATCTGACATACATTAAAGGGCAGTAAATTTAGCTAGTCAACATGAAAAACTTTTAACAGAGAGTTTCTTGTCTCCTCTCTTTCCTTAGGGGAGAAAGATGAGCGCTTTCAGTTCCCAAATGACTCCTCAATTTAAAATGAGTTATTCCACCAGAATAAAATATTCTTTCTCCTCTTGCAGAAAAAGCAGCTACTGCTGTCAGAAGCCAAAGTCATTTTTCTTTTCAATAGTATGTGATTAATCCTGATGGTGTGACTCCTGCCAGTTTCCTTTCTTTGAAACTTCAGCAGGAACAAAACTAGTGATTCACCTTTGTCCTTGAAATAAATGCTGTGGTTGGTGTTCTACACAGACTTCTGAATGTCTAGGTCACAAACCTGCATTTCCGGCCTGGAGGGATAGATAAGAACAGGAACCGGGAAAGATGATATCAAAGTGATTAAGCTTAAAGCTTAGAACCCTTCCTGGCACTGAGTGAGATGTCTTCCCCCACAACCCCCACTATTGTTCTTTACTGTGCTTTTGCAGGGTGCTGGGCACTGTGCTAAACACGTGACATGCATTGTCTAATTTAATTATCAAGACATTTCCGTAAAGTGGGTGATGCTTTTGTTTTTATCCTGATTTATAGGTATAGAAACTGAAGCTTTGAAAAGTTAAAAAATTTGTCCAAGGCCATCAGCTAGCTAGTGAGTAGTCGTACTAGTTGGGCAAACCCAGGTGTTTCTGTTTTTGTTTTTTTAAAGTAGAAAGGTGCTGAAATCATATGTGTACAGATTCTTTCAGAAGTGTTTTTATGCTTTCTCTCAGTTACATGGCTCAGCAAAGATAACCACCCTCTTGTTTCCATCACTATAGGTGAATTTTGACTGTTCTTGAACCTCATTCAAAACGGAATCATATTCATATAGTACAGACCATTTTGTGTCTGAAATTCATCCATGCATTTGCATGTAGCAATAACTTGTTCTTTTTTCATTGCTGAATATATTGCTGCATTTCTCATTGTATAAGTATGCCTTATAATTGATTACTATAGCTGGGTTTTTGGATTGTTTGTAGTGTTTGGCTGTGGTACATTCTTTTTTTTTTTTAATTTAATTTTATTGTTGTATTACATCCATTCTTATATATGCATATCTACTATATGCATGTACTACATGCATGTGTGATATGCACGTGGGTTCTTTGGGTATATATCTAGGAGCAGAATTGCTGGGTTTTCATAGATGTGGAGCAGTGGTCAATACTGCGAAACAATTTTCCAAAGTGGTTGTACCAGTTTACACTCCTACCTAGCAACATGTGAGTTCTAGTGGCTCTGAAATCGGGAAAGCCAGTGTTTGTGCTATCTGTCACCTACCAGACCCAATAAGCAAGAGGCAGGAATTTAATTTTTATGGGCGCTTTATTCAGATGGTTGGTGAAAAGACAGCGGGTTTGCACCCTAACAAACTGTCTTACATTCCATTATAAGTAGGCTCTTTTTTTTTTTTTTTAAGATTTTAATTTGTTATTTCCAGAGAGAGAGGAAGGGAGAGAGGGAGAGAAACATCAATGTATGGTTTCACCTGCCTTCAGCTATGGACCTGGCTGGGAATCGAACCAGCGACCTTTAGGTTCGCAGTCTGGTACCTTATCCACTATGCTACCAGCCAGGGCTTATTTGGGGAGTAGGCTCTTTTTATATAGAGAAGAAAGATGTAGGTAAGAGGTTTGGAATTTAGGGAAAAAGTTAATCAGATAAAAGCTGCAACATTCCTCCATGAGGTCTCTGTATCCTGAGTAGAGGGTGGTGGGCTTTGTGCCCTGGGTGGTGGTCTTGTCACCTTGGAATAGAATGGCTCAGATATCACCTTGAGGGCTTGCAGTTCTCCTGAGGCACAAAGGTGGAACTGCTTATAGTTACCTAGAGTCAAGGTGGTCATCCCTCAAAGTTCTTGAAGCAATAGCTTTTTACTGTACACTGATAACTAAGCTTATTAGCTATTACCTGGAACTAAAATTTTCCAACATTTGAGTTCCCTGTCAGCTCCAATGTCAACATTTGTTATGTATCATCTTCATTTAGTTACTCTGGTGAGTGTGTAGTGGAACTGTGTTACATCAGACTTGGTTAGACTCAATAGATCTTATTATAAAACATTTGGAAAATACAGGAAAGTGTAAAATGAAAATTAGAAACTATTTTCAGTTCTGTGATCAAGATATACAGTCATCCACAACATAATGCTTTGGTCAATGATGGACCACGTATACAGTGGTGGTCTCATAGGATTATAATGGAGCTGAAAATTCCTATAACCTGTGACAGTGTAGCCATGGTAAAGTGGTAGTGCATTGCATTATTCATGTGTTTGCAGCAATGCTGTCGTAAACATATCTATTGCATGGCCAGTTGTATAAAAGCAGAGCCTATGCAATTATGTGTATAACATAATATTTGGTAATGATAACTGACCATGTTACTAGTTTATGTATTTACTATACTATACTTGTTATTATTTACAGCGTATTCTTTCTACTTACAAAAATAAGTTTGCTGTAAACAGTTACCATATTATGGCAGCAGCACCCTCATGCACAGATGTCATGGTTCCTGCATCTCTTGACAGTATCATTTCTGTTGTGCGTGATTTAATCTCATGTTGTTTTGTACAGAGAGCGGTACAGGCTTGTAGCCTAGGAGCAAGAGGCTGTACCACAGAGCCTGGGTGTCTATTAGGTTGTACCCTCCAGGTTTGTGTAAGTACACACTGTGATGTTCACACAACGATGAAGTCTCCTACTGATGCGTTTTTCAGGACATATCCCCATTGTGAAGTGGCACGTGAGTCCGGCTGTCAAATATTTGGGTGCATTTGCTTTTTCCTCCATAGCAAGTATACATGTGTATGTGTATGCTAAATACAAAATTAAAGTTGTTTCACCCAAGATGAGAGGGGTTATTTTATTTATTTACTTATTAAGATTTTACTTATTTATTTTTAGAGAGGGGGCAGGGGAAAGAGAGAGGGAGAGAAACATAAAGGTTAGTTGCCTCTCGCATGACCCCAACCGGGGACCTGGCCCATAACCCAGGCATGTGCCCTGCTGGGGATTGAACTGGGTCTGCTGATCGGCACTCAATCCACTGAGCCATGCTGGCTAGGGCAAAAGAGGGGGTATTTTAAAGGAGATATTTTGGGTGCGCATATAGTGACATAGGAAAATAATGAATGGGATACTCATGAATAGTCTTAGTGATATTATATGTGTTCATTATATTGCTATTTTCCTTTTATATCTGGAGGAGGAAGAAGGGGGAGAGGAAGCCAGCATTGATTGTGCACCCACCGTGCCCCAGGCACTGCAGTGCTTGGTGGTGGTATACACTTCTGGAGCAGACTACAGGGCAGCCATGTAATGTATAGCATGTTTGAAAGATGAGTCTGCTTCACACTTAGTAACTGAGCATGTTGAAAACTGGGCTCACATCATAATGTAAATTGAGTTTCATTAAACTGGTGGTGGTTTGCCCAGTTGCAAAGGTGCACCTTACCTCTTGTTTTAGTCCACTTGAACATGCAGGGAATGACACTTTGAACAGAGAATACTTCATTACTTGGTGTATAGCCTTCATAGTTGAAACAATTGTCCTGTTTCATTCAAATGCATTCAGTCCGACCGCTTGTTCAACATTGATTCTAACCTCAAATTTCTAAGTATAGTCTACATTTGAATACTTTGCGTTATTGGCTGAATCGTCATGTTTTCTCTTAAGAGCAGAAGGTACAGAATCTTTCTGTTGAGGATCATTGACTCAGTAAAGTCATTTCTTGGGAGTGTAAGTTAATTTGTGTGTGTGTGTGTGTGTGTGTGAATTCTAAGAATAATGAATATTCAACCTAATGACTTTTAAAAAGAAAACCCAGAATTCATAAAACCTTATTCAGTGAATACAACTTCAGTAAAAACAATTCTTTAACATGTTGGCCAATTTGATATTTCATATTCACTTTTTCCTGATTTCTGAAGTTTCTTCAAGTGGTAAGACTAACTATTTAGCTTTTAAATTGAAATTTCAGTAGGGACACACTTCCTGGACACTGAACACAATTGACCATTTTCATTCTCACTGATCTTATTTGGCATGTGGCGATACCTGTAGAGGCTCTAGGTGCATAGGTCTCCTTGTTCCTCCATGAAGTCATTGTGGAAATTGCTGGGCTTCTGATTCTCACGGCTGCTTTTTGTAGTTCTGTAATGGAGACCTTGTTTGTTTCTACAGCAGCTCACACTTATGTGTTACTGCTTCTACTTCTCCACTTCGCTCTGGGTTAGGGATTGCCATTTTCGGCTGTGTAGGCTGTAGGTAAGAAGAGAAGGAAGAGGAAGCTGATGTGGAGTTGTGTTACGTGTTGCGTGTGGGGTTTGAGACAGCCTGCTTCTGGAGAAGAAAACTGTGGGCTCCCGGCATCACCGTTTTACATGGTCAGTGGCCATTTCAGCTTCCATTTATTTTTTCTTTCTATTGTAGTAATAACCTGTTTGCAGTCAACACTGAAGCACTAAGAAATGTGTTATTTAAATGAGCACCATCTCTCCCAGTTCCTGCTCTTATCTCTCTCTCAAGGCCAGGAGCTCAGGCTCTCTTCTTTCATCTGGGTAGGAGCTGGTGACTTAAGCTCTGGTAAAGGAAAGGTTAGTGTTGCGTGTGGGCTCACGGGAACATTCCAGGGACTGACGTGTACAGACAACGCACATCTTTTGCTTTTACTCTGTCTTCCTACTGCTTGGAACACGGACACAATGGCCGCAGTCCAGCAGCTGTTTTGGAACATGAGGGAACCGTGAAGATGGCAGCCGTGCTCTCAGTAAGTAGAACTCCGAGGAAAAGGTTGTATCCCTCCTGACCATGGAGCTGTAATCCTAGCCATAGAAGCCTTACCTCCACATGTCTTTCTTATCGTTTTAGACAGATATTTCATGTTTTCCAGCATACTCAGCTGAACTTTACCTAACTGATACCTTTACTGTGTCCTCCCCACCATCTTGAAGGTGATTTGTACATAGTAGTGCTTGGTAAGTGACAAGGTCAGCGTCTAGTGGCTTTGAGGTGGGGAGTTAAAAAAAACTCCAGCTGCTCTGACCTCTGTCCTTCCAGCCTTAGGTTCAGTTTCTCACAGGGAACTTTTGTTTTTCCTATCCCAACGGGGGTGGGGGTGGGGGGAGGGGGGGCATTTCCCAGTCTTTCGTGTGGGGCTTTAGGGCCACGGGCTTAACCATTTTGACTAGGCAAGTGGGCAGTAGCCTTTGAGATTTCATCTGCATTATTTCAAATGAAAATCCAAGGGCTGGGCACGTTTTGAATCTTTTCAAGGAATTAAAGGTGGTGGTTCATATGACGTCAAAAAAGGCCACTGTGGAATCTTTTGCTTTCATGTGGAGGCTGTACTTTCCACAGCACCTGCCAGCAACTTGATGTCAGGGGGAGTCTTTGGAAAAGGACTGTTAAGGAGCCTTGATTGCCAGCTGTTGACAAGGGGTCTACCTTCTCAGTGGCAACCTGGGAGGTGGTCTTGGCCAGACCAGCCTGCCCCTGACTCATGCTAAGCCTGGTCAGCCAGGCTGACATGCCCCTCTTTGGGGGCCCAGGGCTCTGTGCTGGTTTCCTGGAAGCATTTAAGCTAAGATTCTGTCACTAAGAAAATGATATTGTGTTTGCAAGTATGGACTAATGGGAGTGTGTTGAAAACTCTTTTCTCCTTCCAGAGGAAAGCTCCTTTCAAAGAAATATGGCATTAAAAAAAGCCACCCCAAACTAAAAGCAAAACCTGAGAGGTGAATTAGCTCTTCAATGAGGTTTTTTCAAAATAAGTTTCATTGGCTACAGGGATTTGGATGGCCCATCCCACTGCTTGCCCACTGAAAGCAGGGGCAGTGGTGGACGCACACCCTTCTGTGGGAAGAAGTGAATTCCATGGCAAACCCCAGTGGCTCAAGAGTGTTTGCTTCTCCTGGAAATAATTATAGAAATACGCAATCCTTGAAAGGCAACATCTGGCTGGACAGAGGCAAGCTGGCAAATGTTCAATCTAAATAGATGGAGGTGATGTTGTGTAGCGGGAAAGCAGCAGTCTGAGAAAATGACCAGGGAGTTTTAGTGCCCACGTCCGGAGAGACGCCCCTGACCTGTCGGGGACTTAACTTCTTCCCTGGGGCTTCTGGTTACCCTGGTCTTTGTATGAGACAGATGTCCAGCCAGAGCCCAGTCACACGCCCCTTCCCCTTCTGAGGTTTCCATGGAGGAAATGGGACCTCCCACAGCACTGGTTGGCGGTTGGTGCCCAGAGCCAAGATGTGTTTGCTGTCCAGGGAGTGTCCTGGGCCATTGCTGTGCGGTCAGCCTTGACTTGTCATCTGGGTCCAGTGCAATTTGAGGTGTTGATTTAGACTGTTAGAAATGTCTGCCCCCTCAGTGCTTTCTCAAGGCAGCCATGTGCTTGTTCTGACTGAGCAAGCCCAGGTCCTGGGTCCTCCACAGCATTTCCAGGAAAGGAGCTCTTCTCTCCCACCCTGCTAGCCTGCTGAGTTTGAAGGGGCCCAGCCTCAGACCTCAGGCAGATCCCTTTGTTTCCTCTTCCATTTTGCATCTTTTACCAGCTGGTAATAAAAACAGACCAGCATCTTCACGGGTTGATGACTATTGAGGGTTTTTTTTTTTCTTTTTCCCATAGCATGTGAGACATTTTCAAGTCAAGAATGCAGTTCTAATAAATCCAGTGAACCTGCCATGGATTTTCTGAAACCACATTTCTATGAAAAGCTATAGTAATAACTTTTTGAAGGGACTTATTGAAAATATGGGCCATTAGAGCAAGTTTTTGCAGAGGATGCATTTTCACATAAAAATGCTTTCTGTAGCAGCTTTGTTCAGCCGTGCGGCAGCCCCTGGCCAAGGGTTGGCGCAGCCCTGCAGTAACATTTTGAAAGGCCATTTGAGCCCTCCAGGAAAACCAAATTTCTTCCTAAGTCAAGAGTCATAGAATAAATCCCTGGAGGAATTCAGGAGGAGCATCTACTTTTGAATAAATAGTCATTAGCATAACCTGGATAAAGTCCTGCTAATCACATTTGGAGGTGACTCAAGATAGTGCTTGCTTGACTAGGTTTGAGGGGTTGGGTAAGAGAGCTGATGGAAAAAATAAAACCAAAACCAAACAAACAAAAAAACTCCAAACAAACAAAAAAAGAGAGCTGACGGTCCTTGTAGCCCTAAGTCCCATAAAGTTCCACCTCTTCCGCATGCTTGCTGTGTGATCTTGGACAAGAAATCCCTTGACCTTATTGAGAATCAGTTTCCTTAGCTGTAAAATTACAATGCGCCCGCTCAGTGTCTTTTTATGTGACTCAGTAAAGGCATGTTGTGTTGAGGCTTAAAAAATTTTTTTTGGTCTTCACCTGAGGACATTTTTGTTTCATTGCTTTTGGAGAGGAAGGGAGAGAGAATCACCGATTGGTTGCCTCTTGTACACGCGTGGATCAGGGATCAAACCCGCAACCTAGGTATGTGCCCTGACTGGGAATCAAACCTGCAACCTTTCAGTTACAGGATGATGCTCCAACCCACTGAGCCACACTGGCCAGGGTATGTTGATATTTTTTTAGACTGTGAAGTACTTTGAAATATAAGTCATTGTCATCAAAATGAAGGTTCTTTTTTTCACTTTACCTATTCCGTTTCTTCCGTTGGCAGTGGTAGCAATATTGTTGCTCCCACCATTTCTGGGTTGGACATTTTCTCTCTTGTTGTCATACAGTGCGCCTTGTCCTTTCTGTTCTCTGCCTCTGAGTGGGTCATCATTCTGTACTGATCCTGATTTGGGAGTTACGACCTTTACTTTTCCTGCTGTCAAGTAAATGTTTCTCTTTTCCAAATCTTTCTGTTCTGACTGCTTAGGCTCCTGTTTTCTGTTGCACTCTTGGCCTTATCATTTGCAATCGTTAGTTCTTTCCTGTTTTTAAAGGGTGTGTGCAGACAGCAAAGGGGCTGACTATGTGCTGCTGGTGAAAGGTGGGACCCCCTGAGAAAGTGATCCATTAATCTGATTTTTTCTGTATTCTCTCCACATTCCCTGTTAGCCTTGACTTGGTCCCTGTCCCCAGGGTTCTGAGAAGACAGGAAAGCTTTTAGGAGGTGTTGATCATTTTTAACCCTGTGGAGCTGCAATTTAATTTTAATACAAATGCTTTTTATTCCTTCATGAAATACAGATATTTACCAAGTGTCCACTATGTGCCAGGTCTTACATTAACCCTAAGGATATGGCAGTATCCTTAGAGAAGGGATAGCAAAGGAAAAGTCCCACTCAGGGCAGCTTGTATTGTGGTGGGGAGACCTAGTGGAAGAGAAGCCAATCAACACACAATGTCAGTTGGGGATAAGAGCTCCTGAAAGCCATACAGTAAGATAAGGTGGTTGGATGATAGGTGGATTTTGAAAGATGGTACAGGTGGTAGAGAATCCTACTTTGGTGGGTGGGTGGTGGTCATCTTTTTCTATGAGATGGTTAACAACAAGACATGAAGGAAAGTTTGGAATATGGCTACCTCGGGGCAGGGCTTGGGTAAAGGGTGCTCTCAGGCACTAGGCATAAGGGCAAGAGAGTGCCTGGTGTGTTTTGGGAATAGCAAGGAGGCCATCTTAGCTGGAGGGGAGTGAGTGAGGGGAGAGTGTTCTAAGAAGAGGTGGTGTGGGTGCAGGGCACAGTGTGCTGGGTCTTGCAGGCCATCTTAAGCATTTTACTGTGATGGGAGTGGGAGGCCAGTTAAGGGTTTTGAGAAGAGAGGAGGTGGGCAGCCCACTTAGGAGCCTAGCAGAACAGCCAGGACTTCCTGTGGAATTTGCTCTGCAATCATTACCGTGGGGCCATGCGCAGTAGCCCAGTGACGTGGAAGAGCAGGGTCCGTGAAGGAGGCACGGCCCCGAAGGTGAGGGAGAAAAGCCTGGAGTGAGTACCTCAGGCATTGGGACACCTGCCTAGTCCAGAGGGTCCTCATTTTAAAACTGTGTTTAAAAATGTCGATCCAACATACAAGAGCGTAGTTATTACACTCACATGAAAATGCTTTGTAAATCAAAAAAATTGTTAGTATGCATACTGACCTACTGACCAGAGTTACCCGTGGTACTGGGCTCTGAAAACATTTTGAAACAAACGGTTTTTTTTTTTTTTTTCTTGAATTCATTTATTTATCAAAACATTAACTTGGTGCTTACCAAATAGTAACCTAGTACTTACTGCCCTGGTTCATACTAGACTTTATGAGTGTTGTCTTACTCCTGGTCAGTTTATAGGCAAATTGGAAGTCTGGGCCATTTGTCTCTTTAGCATGAGTTTTCTTGTTTTCTCTGGAATTGGTAACTGTTGAATCACTTGATTATGGCTGGCTGAGTCCTGGGAGTGGACTTCCCAACTGGCTATCTGTCTGTATACATGAAGAGTTTCAAGATGTTCTGTTACTGTAGTGAGAACTATGTTTTAGTGTGTACAGGAGATCTTGAGTTCCTTGCTATAACTTTCCTAATGTCTGTGTCTATTCTTTTCTTTCTTTGTTTTGGCAAATATGAAAACAATCAAAAAAAGGATTCTTTATCTCCCTTTTTCCCCTGAATTGCTTCCAGTCTTAAATAATTGAAAAATTGGCCTAGTGTGGGTGAGATTTCTTATCAGAAAGCTTATTAGAATAAATAGAGTAGTATTTTTGCTACTGAAGACAAAGATCCCCTTTTGATGATATTTAAATTAAGTTCAGAAAAGGGGTTCTAATGTTTTGTTTTATGTCTGAAAGTATTATTCTATTTCATAGCTTCAAAGACATGGAGATGAGAGGGTGGGGCGGAAGTTCAGGGAATTAAGTGACCTGCTGAAATGAAACATCTACGTCCTATTGAAACCTTTCAGCAAGAGGGATGCTCAGAAGGAAAATAGTTTATCCCAGGGAGAGGTCTCCCAAAAGCAACTGGGGACACACCTGTTATGTGTCTGTTTTGGGTAAGGGAAAATAGGGTTCAGTTTCCCTGGGGCCCTGTGATGAGCACATACATATTCATAAGGTGAAACATTTCCTTTTTCCTGCCTGCCTCCTTAGGGGTGACTCTTTTTTTCAAATGTGCATTATTGCCTAGCTGTTCCATTTGGACTCACAGAACCTATTATTCAGAAATATGACTTTCAAGCCCCTAAACAAGGTTTGGGCAGTCTTCCCAGAGCTGACCTTCTGGAGGCTGCACTTTTCCAGTCTCGGAGTCTTCTTTAGAAGTTGAGCTGATCTTCTGTCAGAACCTGGAGACCTGACTCACAAAGCTGTCTAGAGACACAAGCTGACTAGAGATAGTGGTGGGTCTGCGTTCATCCCTGCCTTCTTTGATCAGACCAGCGGTGCTCTTGCCACAGAGCCAGGACCAGATCCGGGCGTCCCTGCACTCAGGGAGCTTACTGTTCAGCTGTTCTAACATTTCTGTCGTGTGCTGTTTAGCTCTCACCACTTTTCTTTGTTCTCTGTGGAAAATTTCATTGGGTTTTGGCTCAGCTTCTGTATGGAGTTTCTTAATATCTTGCAATACCTCCCTGAGAGCCTTCGTGCTGCTTTTTTACCTCTTTCCTAGACTTGAAAGGTTACGTATTTTAAACCATGAGTATCAGGTGCTCCTTGGAAAATTCCATCAGGGTCATATTTTCCTTGTTCACTGTCCGTTGCCTTGTTAGTGCTCGCAGCCTTTTAACATGACGTCCTAGGTTTCCTTTGGGACAGGCTTGGGTTGACTTCCTTCCTCTGCCATGAGGGCAACTGGCCAGTGAGGGTTTTGAGTTTATATTGGGATCAGCCTGATGTCAGAGCTGTGCCTGAAGTAATTCTCAAGGTTCTCCTTGACTTCTGGCCCCTTAGGCAGCATGCGCCTGGGATGGGCCAAAATACCCTCCCACCAGCTGCAGCTGGAGCTGGCTCCCTTAGTCAAGAGACTAATTCTCAGGTGAGTATTCCGGCCAGAGAAAAATAAAAGGATATGATCTAGAGAAAACTTTGTTCTTTGGTTGTTCTGTTATCCTTTTCCCTTCTAAACACCGTTGCTTTGCAACTCGGTGCATCTTTGGCATGATTATCTTGATGTTTTTTCTTTGTATGTAAAGGGATGGTTGAGACCAAGTAAATATGAGACGAGATCTGACTTTCAGATTTGGAAGAACCTGCTTTTATGGAGGGGCTGACCTGCCCCTGAATGGGCAGCCCTCCATCCCCTCCCCATTTGCATGCCCCCTCTGCTAAGGAACTCATTACTGTATGAAACAGCCAAGTTTATCTCCAGACATCTGTTAGAGTGAACTGGAATTTATGTCCTTGGCACATCTTCTCAGTGTTTCTTGTTCTAACCTTTGGAGCCACGCAGAGCTAGTTCGATCCCTTTCTCACATGATAGAGCTTCTGGTATTTATATTTGATGACAAAATCATATTCTTAGCTTCATTCCACCTCTTTCAGTGCCTGGTGCCTTCTCTTAGCTTCTTAGTCCTAAAACCATCCTGGACACTCTGTTCTTAAATCTGCTCTTGTTGATTAGCCCTGCACAGAGAGGGCTCTGTCAATTACCAGGGAGGGGACCTGAGAACTCCAGTCATCATGACTCATTGGCTAATGTGGCTGCTGGTCTGGTGGCCCCTTTGTCTTCAGGGCTTCCTATAAGTTCTGAGGGTGTGTGCTTGGGTGTAAGAACACACTTTTGAAATATTGGGGGAGTTGTTCTTGATTCCGGGGGAGTCTGCCATGTGGCTCACTGCCCTGCCCTGCTGAACTTGGATATGTAATTTCCAGAGATCACAATGGTCTTTGACAAGCGTCTCATAGTGAACTTGCTAGCAACGGTGATCCCCAAGCCTTAAAAAAAAAAAAAAAGGACAGGATTTGCTTCTATGCCTCACCCATCCTTCAATCAAATAGTTGGATTCTTCAGAGCCTTTGATTCACTCTATTAAACTTCACTTTGTTAGGCTTGGCTCATCAGTCCCATCTGCCAATCTGTTTGGCTCCTTAACTCTCTCTCAACCCATTGTCTGTTTCCCAGTTCCTATAGTTTCAGTGGTTCAGGGCACCAGCTTTACAATGAGAGAGATGTGTGTGTAAGTCCGCCACTGACTGGTCACGTGGTTTGGGGCAAAGGAACAGTGAAGTGTCTTTCTGGCACAAACGACAGAGCAGGTGAGTGGTGTCTCATGGGACCCAAGGGCAGGGGGAAGCAGCTCAGGAAGTCAGAACAGGGAAGAGGTGTCATCTCATTCCTGCTTCTCTCTGAACATTTACATATTTTCCCTTTTCTGTTGGCCGACTTCCCCCATCTGCTTATGGGTAGGCGAATAATGCCCTCCTCCCACCCCCCGAATTGGATATCCATACCCTACCTAATCCTGCCGCCTGGAAATATGTCACCTTACATGGCGAAAGGGATGCGTTTAAATCAAGAACCTTGAGATGAGCAGATTTTCTGAGGTTATCCAGGTGGCCCAGTGATGTCATCACAGAGGCAGGAGCCTGAGAGTCGGTGGATGGGGTGTGGGGATGGGAGGAAGCAAGGTTAGAGAGTAGATGACATCTTGCTGGCTTTGGAAAATGGGGCTAAGAAATGCAGGCAGCCTTGGAAAGCTGAAATATGGCACTTGACTTCTGAGGTCTTCTCCCAAACCCCTAACCTAGTCAATTACAAGAAAGACATCAGACAAATCCCAATAGATGGGTATCCTATGAAATACCTGATGAGTCAAAATCATCAAAAATAAGAAAAGTCTCAGACATTCTCTTAGCCAAGAGAGGCCTAAGAAGACACAGCACCTAAATGTAATGTGGTATCCTGGAGAGAATCGTGGAACAGAAAAAGGGCAGCAGATACAAACTAAGCAAATCTTAGTAAAGTACGGGCTCTAGCTAAAAATAATGTGTCAGCATTTGTGCCTTAATTTTGACAAGCCAAATGTATGTTAATAATGGAGGAAACTGGGGTGGGGATACAAGGAAACTCTCTGTACTATCACCACAATTTTCTCATAAATTTAAAACTATTATTTTTTTAAATCCTCACTTGAAAATATGTTTATTGATTTGAGAGAGAGAGAAACATCAATCAATTGTCTTCCATTTGCATCCTAGCCGGGGATCAAACCTGCAATCTTCTGGTGTACGGGGTGATGCTCCAAACAACTGAACAACCCAGCCAGGGAAAAACTATTCTTAAATAAATGTTTTTAAAGTAACTTTTTAAAAAAGCCAACCAGGTAGTCAAATCCACTACTTGGGTCAGTGTGGATACTACAGAGCCAACACTTGCAACTTCTGACCCATCCTACATTCCTGTTGGGCAACCAGAATGGAGATACTGTACCCATGTCCTTCAACAGGTCACAGGGCACAGGGCACATCATCCTGGTTAGGTGAGTTCTACGCAGACCTCTGCCAGGAAGTATAGCAAACAATCTTCCTGGACCCAGCAAATGCACAGCATCACGTGCTAGGTACCCAGAGGGACCTCCAGCAAGTTCCCAAGTTCTGAGTCCTGCACAAGGTGTGAATATGATCCCCAAGGTGATAATTTATGAGCTGTGTACAGTTTCCCACAAGCCAAAGGGTAGAACTGAGTGACTAAAAACCTTGCAAACTGCATCTTGTGGAAGGGAGCTTGCAGAAGCTGCGCAAACATGACACACACCATCCCCCAGGAAGAGAACATTAGAGCGATTTAAATGGGAATGTTGGGCAGAATCCGTACACCAAACTTGCTTATTTAAGACAGAACTCTGTCCCCTTCCTCCTCCATCTCAGAGTCACAGAAAATGTTTCTCCAAGAAAGAAACATTAAGTGGATGAAAAACAGAAGAGCTGAATTACCTGCAGAGCGAATAGGAGCAATCGAACAGGAGAAAAACAGAACTAAAAAGAGATGAAAGCAAGAAAGGAGTGACAATGAGAGACAAGATGGAGTTAGTTGCAGGGAGAAAGATATTAACGAACCTTGCTAGGTTGTAGGAAGCCCAGGGACAGGAAGCGGGTACTGGGGTGTTACTTGGGTTGAATATAAACAGTGGCCAAATTGAAGTCCCACTTAAAATGTTCCTTAGTGGACACCCCCTGACATTTGGCTCCCTGACTGGAAAGCAGGGTCTCCTTTCTTCCCCAGCAACACTCTTCCCAGCTGCTCCTCTCTTACAATGCATGTGCCTCTGATGTCTGACACACTTGGGACTGTTGCCTGCTGGAACCCAAGTTACCAGCGCTTCCTCTCAGATCTGAATGAACCCAATGCTGCCCAAGCCCCAAGCCACCCAGCTGAAGGCAGTGTCTGCCACCCAACAACCCAGAAGCCCATCGGGTACCAGGCAGGACCTCCCTGCACTGCTCCTCACAGTAGCTGTTCTTTCACATTCCCATGATTTTTTATTTTAATTGTCCGTCTTCCCAACCAGACTATAAGATCCATGAGAACGTAGACTATATTGGTTTTCTCACCATGCTGCCCCCAGTGCTCCAGGGCATGTCTGATATAATGCAATTATTTAGGAACTGAATAAAGGAAGGAAGGAAAGAGACCCCACCCTCACGCCCCCAGCAATGTGACATCACCAGAAGGGAAAAAAGGCATTTGAATGACTGACCAGCCAATACAGAGCTTGATCTTAGAATCAGCTTAGACATAGAAATAGTATAAATAATGATGAAGTGTCTGGTGCTTAACTACACACTATGTACCTAGTAAACATACTAGGTACATAATTAATAGTACAGTAATAACTAATACCAACCATTCATTGAGCATGTACCAAGTGCCAAGCACTATGCTAAGCACATTTTAAAACATTACTCAGCAACCCTGCCAGGCAGATTTAACTTACCATCATTTTGCAGGCAACTGAGGTTTAGGGGGTTTGAATCACTTGTCCAAGGTCACCCAGACATCTGTGACAAAGCCAGAAGTCACCGAGGCCTGTCTGACTCCAAAGCCCATTCTCTTCATGACTCGAAAATTGGCTACATAACAGCTGCAACAGGTGTTAGTTGGAGACCTGGAACCTAGCCACCATTTATGACACTGGAATCCCAGGAAGATGCATTCGAGCTCCAAACAATCCCAACTAATTGCAAAAGGAACCACTGGAACTCATCTGGTTGGTAGTTTGGGATCCCCTGCAGGGATCTATGAGGAGAAAGCAGGCTGAGGATGCCGCAGCCAACAGGAACTAACCATCTGTGTGTGCCCCTGCCCCACCCTGAGAGCAGGTGCTGACCTGAGGGGCCTTTCTGGACTGTCTCCAATTCAAACCAGAAGGAAGATGGACACTGGCCCAGGCAACAAAGAGGCCACGATAAGAGCAGGGATAGAGGCGGTCATGAGAGGATGCTGTCTTAATGAGAAAGGAAAGCAAAATTCAAAGAGCTATCCAGAATTCTACCAGGAGAATGAGAATGCTCTTGACAGCTTTAAAGAGGTGGTGAACTGTGGCTCCAACAGCTTCTCTCTTCCCCTCTCTCTAAAAATAAATAAATAAAATCTTTTAAAAAAGATTTGAAAACCATCCCAAACTGTGTTTGGGAAAGTATCATTTGTCAAATACAACGATATCAATGCATAATAGAAAAAATGTGTTTATTATTGACATGAAGACCCAAAATGAAATACCATGCTTCTAAAAACAAGAAAAGCTTCTAAATAATTTTTATTGATTGATTTTTAGAGAGAGAGGAGAAGAGGGGAGAGAAAGAGAAACATCGCTTTGTTGTTCTACCTATTTATGCCTCCCTTGGTTAATTCGTGTATATGTCCTGACTGGGGATCAACCCCTTAACCTT
Source organism: Noctilio leporinus (assembly GCA_004026585.1). Lineage (NCBI taxonomy): Eukaryota > Metazoa > Chordata > Mammalia > Chiroptera > Noctilionidae > Noctilio > Noctilio leporinus. The sequence continues at coordinate 529,772 of PVIW01000185.1, read as the reverse complement.
GGTGTATGGTGAACGATACTTGAACCAACTGACCTACTTGGCCAAGGCAATGATTTTTTTTGTATCTACCAAATGTTGTGTGGCTCCCTGTGTGTGCATGATAGGATCCTTGTAACCTTTTCTTCCTCTGCTTGCTTTTGTTCCTACCCAGTTGCTAAGGGCTGAATGTTTGTGTCCCCCCAAAATGCACATGTTGAGTCCTAACCCTCGATATGATGGTCTTAACGATGGGGTATCTGGGAGATAATTAGGATTAAATTAGGTTGTGAAGTTGGTGTTCTCATGATGAGGTTAGGGGCTTTAGAAGAAAAGGAAGATAGAGGCTTCTCTCTCCCTGCACAGGCAATGAGAGACATGAGGATGTAGTGAGAAGTCTGCCATCTGCAAGCAGGAAGAGAGCTCTGACGAGGAACTAAATCATCTAGCACCTTGATCTTGAACTTCCCAGTCTTCAGAACTAAAAACTTTCTGTTGTTTATGCCACCCAACCCGTGCTGTGTTGTCTGCAGCATGAGTACACTAAGACACCATTGTACGTGGAAACAGAATAGGCACCCTGAGCTATGGAGGAGCCCTTGCTTAGAGGAAATTCCACAATTCCTTCTACTTCTGAACAACAGGAACCCTGCTATCCTCCCAAGCATCTGAGGTAGCAGCTGGGTCCAGGTAAGGTCCTTAGTGGAGCATTTAGATATGAGAGCTCCAGGGTAAGGCCTTGCTCCTGAAATTGCCTGAGGATGTCTGATGGGACACTTTTGGCAAGAATAAATGTTAGGATGAGTTAATGTTTCTCAGTGGAAAGATTATAATCACCTACTTGGAGAAAAACATAACTCCTGTCCCCAAACATCCTGAGCCTCTGGGAGCAGGAGGGCCTGGTTTCAAAAGCAGAAAGCATACTGGGAAGGGCGGGAGGGGGCAGAGCTGAACTGGGGACCCAGCTCCTTAGTGCCATCAGCTCTCCCGCATCAGGTGCACCTGTGTGCTGCATCCCTTGGTGGTGTCCTGAACATGGAAGCATGTTGTGAACTAAAATCTCACAGTGTGGATATGAGTGATTTTGTTAAAAGGTTCAACTTAAAGGCTTTGGCTTTCTTGAGGCAGATTTTCCCTTTGGAAGCTGATTGGGGGATTTTAGTTTCTCCTGTCATTGGTTAGTATTTTTAGTTTTCTTAGGTCATCGTGTCTTCTCCCTACAACTGTTTGCTCACTTCCTATAGGGAGAGAAGTCGTAGCTGTTGTCACTGGTGTAGGGAAAAAAAGCCTGAAGCTCCGGATAAATGTGTGGCCCTTGGTTTTTATTTTTTAATCTCTAACTTCCAGGGAGGGACTTCCTCTCATTGTCTCCCTTCTGTGTTTCTTCCTTTTCAGTTTTTTCTCTTTTCTTTGTAGTGATTTTTTTTTTTTTTTTTTAATGTTTAGGGTTTAAAAGAAATTACTTCTATTGCCTATTTCATTTCATAACTTAGCACCTGTTTTGCTAGGCCTGTCTGCTTCCTGCTGCCTGGGGACAACAGGAGAGTATGGGGTAGGTTTGTCTAGGGCTTCCCACCGTGACTCTTGATGCAGAGAGGGCTCCCACTGGGGAGACCTACCCAGGAAAACAACTTCCACTTTGGTTCTTAATACCAATTCTTTCTAAATTGAGCCCCTCGGAGAAAACTAAGACCTTTAATTACTCCCTTTTTGCAATTTGTTTTTCTATGTAGTCATCAGTTAACCATCCAAATTAAAGTGTATGTGTTACTGATCAACATTAGGCTAATGTCCAGAGATTAGTTTGGACATGACAGTGCAGAATAGGTTAATATTTACATACAAGCATTTAGAAGAGTACTTGGTACATAGTACCTGTACTTAAGAGTGAAGTACATTATGATTATTATTACAAATTAAAGAATTGGTGAAATAAGCCAGTCAGTGAAGGACAAATATCATATGATCTCACCTCTTACGGGACAATAATGAACAAAACTAACAACAACCAACACAGAACCAAGTATATGAATACAAGAAATAGGCCTTCAGTGGTCAGGGGAACGGGGTAGGGGGGAGGGAGAGGTAGAGGCAAAGATGGGGAGCAGCTTAGACAAGAACCTAGT